>JAXQQM020083867.1:0-203853 GCA_034641835.2 Pinus albicaulis | reverse complement strand
TGATTCTAGCCTTCACAAGGTTAGATTATCAGTGGAGGTTGCTTCAGTGGTGCATAATGTTCTTCATGAACCAACATCAAGGTGGTCAAATAATCACATCTTGGTCACTTTCACCTTGTGCTGCATGGTTACATCATAAGTATCCTCTGATGTGGTAATACACTTACCTAGTTTCATTCATGTTCATGCAATTTTTCCATAGTTTTACTTAGGCAATTTGTTTTACCTAGGCAGGGAAGACTTGGGACAAACTGAAAGAAATTTCAAAGGGCCTAGCTCTGTGATAGCCTTTTCTTCTCTTTATATATACTCAATTCCAATTTTAGCAAAGTTGTGGGCCAACTTGATACTTGGAAGCTGCCGAAATACATATCATTCTCGAATAAATTCACCATAATTCTTTCTGCAACAATTAGACAAATCATTAAGATGAACGGAGAATTACTTTTTGGGTCTAGGTGAAGAACAAGAGTTGCACATATTTGAGTTGAATTCCCTCAATTATATGTTGAGGTTGTTTGTGTAAGGACTAAATTTACATTCACAGATATTTACCAGATTGAAGACTGAAGTGCATAGTTTCTACTGCTAAGTTCCCCTATGAAGGAATTGGATTGGAGCATTCTGAATTTTTAGAGATGAGTTAAGAAGCAACTTTGTGATGACAATCCAAATATATCATGTCCCTTGAAACTTGTGCAGGAATTACCTAAACAATTTTTCATTGAACACATACCTCTCAGTGAATAACTTAAAGAAATTAGAGCAGTTTTGCTTGTTCCAAAAAATATTTATGAGTGTCCTCTTAATTTTGTAATAGGCGTGCCTATTGGAATTTGGTTGTTGATGGTTTTGGGAGACTCAGTACAATATAACCAAATAGATGTCAATGAATTTGAAGGAAATTGTGGAGTAAAATCTGGTTCAGTTACTTTGCCATTTAATGTTGTGAAAAAATATTCATCATGTTTGTTAGAAGTTTCTGTTATGATGGAATGCCAATTTGAATTTGGGAGAGTTCTATTAAATAGATTTCAGGCTGGCTCAAAACGAGAACTTATTTCAATATCCCATGATGGGCTCCATTTTTCCCTTTGGTATTTGGGCCTGCAAGATCTTCTATCCATTGAAAAAGTTTGCAAGTCTCTACATGCTGCAGTGAAAGATGATCCTCATCTATGGAAAACTATACATGTGGATGATCCTTCTTGGTTTAAACTAGCTCCTCCATATACCATTGTTGAATAAGGTATGCAGAGAAGAGGGTAGAGATAATATTGATTTTGATCGCAGACAATCAAGATTTCCTACATAGCTATCCCCCCACAAGTGATGGTACATATTCCTGTCTCTTATCATTTTTGCTACTCCTGACCATATCACTTTGCACAATACATAAATTTAATATAGGAAAGGTAACGGTTATGGTGCAATATTGGTGCATGATTGTACTATTTTCGGCATATTTGATTGCATTATTTTGGTGCTACAATCAACGATTGTGTATCATGTATGGTAATGTGTTTGGCCTGAATGGTTGTGATTACAATTTGGTATCTTCGCATTTTTAAGTAAAAACAAGTCAAACATTTTGTTTGTTTTTATGAATTTATGTTTATTTTTGATCCAGTGGAGATGATTGGTGACTTGGATTCCTTTTAATCAATCTTCACCATGTGGCCTTACCTAGTGATATACAACTCGTCTCTTGATGTTTTCTTCCCTTATAACCATGTCACATTATTCATACCACAACGAAAAGTACTGGTTTAATACTGATGGATGCTTGTACTGTTTTCGGCATTTTCGAGTGCTTCATTTGGTGCTACAAACAAGTTTGGATGTGTGCTACTTAGTTTGGCACGACTTGTGAGTGTTTGAGATATTTTGTTTGGATTGAATACTTTGATTATAGTTCGATGCTTCTAGATATGGATTATTTTCAAGTATTGAATTTACTTCAACATCAATTTAGAAACTGATAGAACCCTGTTGTTTGTTGCTTCATTTTTGTTTAACTATCTCTTACAATATCTGGTAGATATTGATATCAATATCTGGTAGATATTGATATCAATATCTATTTATCTATTGCAGGTCAATGAGATTGATTCCAGTGTAGCTCTGAACATGTCTGGGTAGACTTTGGAGATGACAACTTTACCATTAGCAGTTGGGAACATAAAGTACTGGTTAGCAGAGATGGACAAATGAAGCTATCAACTAAAGTATTTTTTGCTTCAATTAACCAACGAAGTGAACGTGCTGCAGGGAAGAGTGCTTGTATTTCTTTGGTAGCAATTATTGCTGACTGGTTACAAAACAACTCCAATTCTATGCCAATAAAATCACAGTTTGACACATTGATATGTGGAGGATATCTGGAGTGGAGGAAGCTATGGGAACTAGAGGAATATAGAGAGAGGTTCCCTGATGGACACTTTGATTTGGAAACAATATTGCAGTCAAACACGTTTTATAACTAGCATTGAACCTCCACATATTTTTGAATTGTGGCAATTGTCTTAAGATTAGATTGGGATGCAGGGGCTCTGAATTGGTTTTGCTTGGAAATATTATTTCTTTTAACATTATTGATTATGCACACAAGTGTCAAGGCTCTTGTGTGATGTTCCAGTGATATTTCAGTATTGTTTTTAAAGACTCTATTTTTCCTGTGAAAGTTGGCATCCCCTAAAAGTTAGACAAGAAGGTGGGTTGGAATTGTTGGCGGGCTCTGAGACTCGACAATATCATAATAATACGAAATAGAATTAGATGTTAGTAGAATAGTATTCTATAATGTGATATTTACATATTAATACTATTGTGTTGTTAAATAATAGACTTTATTAGACAATAATGTGGAAGTTAAATAAAATCTTTTTCAATGACAAACTGTTGAAATAATTATTTAGTCTCATATTCTACTTCAGTTTTTGTGATCCTTCGAGTGGCAAGGCACCTTCTATTAAGAAAATTTGCCTCTGTGACATATCATGCTTGTAAGTTAATCATAAATTTGTAGATTGTTTTACTTACTTTTGATGATGGGTAGTTCCAATAAATGGAAATGTTTAGTTGGGTTGAGTGTTTATCATCTTTATATAGGATTGAATTCTGATAATAGTGTTTTATGCCCTATATAGAAATTGTTCACTAGCATGGAAATGCTTAATGGAGAAGGCTTGGTGTCGTTCTTGTGAATGTGCATTGTAACTCTTTGTAAAAATATAGAATGTTTTAATTGTAATTTTCACTTCGTTGATCTATTTGCAGGGGCAGAGTGGTACCTGCAACTCTTGAGGTGCATGAGGATGAATGTGGAAGTGATGATGATGCTGGTCATCAAAGACCGGCACTGAAGAAGCAAAATAACTGTCTCATCTGAATTTCGCTGCCTTTTTGGGTGCTTTTTGTTGGAAACCATCTATGTTTCTATCTATGCACTGTAATTCATACGGTAAGCTAATCTTTAATTTAAGCAATCTGGAATATAAACTATATATACTCCTACAATCTAAAGATCATGGATAAATATTCAAAATTTCAAACTCATGAATTTCTTTTGGGAAAAAGGTTTTATAGATGCTTTTATTTGAGGCATACTTGTGTTAATTCAACATTCGGATTTCTTTGCAAAATTATTGTTTGTAAAATCTATGTATTTCTAACTATCTCTTCAGGTAAAATTTAGATATATTAAAGTTATAACATCTTATAGCTTAAGTTGCACTAATCTATCATAAAACACTGGTAAAAGACAATATCTTATGTCAAACTCAATGCCATTTATTGTGTACAACGGGATTGCCACATTCATGCTTTACCCAAATCTCGTTTGTTTTATATGCATTCTATATCATCGATCAAGGCATGAATGCTTATAATATATTGAGCCCTAGTTCTGAACTATCCTCTCTTCAATTTCTTTGTAAGGATTGAATACAATCTAATTGCATAAATTACAACTCGGGCAGAGTAATAAATCAATATTAAAATACACCATAAGCATTAATTGCTTCAAAGTATTATAAATGCATTTTAATATTACTTGATTTTCCATGCTTATATGGAACATTGTCGAGAGAAGGAACTATAACAACAATGGATTTGCATGAAAGCTTTATAATTTTTTAAAACGTGAAAATTGTGATGCATTATTAAGTTTCTTCATTATTTTATAGATCATTAAACGTCAAACCAACTTTACTCCTTGACTGGAATTGCATTCAACATTGTGCACAAGTTTGATTTACATGTATCAATCAAAAGTATGATTTTATCTATATTTGATAATGCAAGTTGAATACATCATACAATACATAGGAGTGCTATGGCTATGAATTTCAATATGAAATAATCTATTGATTGCTACTATTACTATTATATATGGGGTGCTCTTCTAATGGCCATTTATTAGCTATGTGAAGAAGGCTTTGTGGAATTTGTATTTACTATAAGATTATGCATAGCTGAGTTACGGACAACTAAGTAGAATTTGGTAGGAAGTTTGGAGTATGTGTAATTCATAATGATCTTGTCTTCTCTTCATTGATGACTTTTCAATGTGCGAGTTTTGACCTAAGCCATTGCATTATCAATGTGTCAAGGCTCAAAACTCTACCTATATGTCAACTACTTATGATCATTCCTAGGAACATGAATCCTAATTTTTGTAGGTTTAAAATTTATCACAAGTTTGCTCTATTGTGGTCAAATTAGTGGAGGTTATCTCAAAATTTATTGAAGGTACCATGGATCTAAATTTCTTATGAACTTTCAAAACTATAACAAACTTTGGTGAAAATTGTTCATCAATTCTCACTTGGTTAGGGTTATAGATGTTGATGAAAATTTTGTGTGCATGCATGAGAGTTGGGTGCAAATGCATAATGTTGTGTAGC
Organism: Pinus albicaulis; assembly: GCA_034641835.2. NCBI lineage: Eukaryota > Viridiplantae > Streptophyta > Pinopsida > Pinales > Pinaceae > Pinus > Pinus albicaulis. The sequence continues at coordinate 198,946 of JAXQQM020083867.1, read as the reverse complement.
ATTAGTGTGATAAATATGGGATAGTGCAAAGCATAGTTTTGAATATTAGTGTAATTTGACTCGTACCTAATCAACTCAGTTAAGTTGATTGTTGGTTGAACGGTTAATTGTTGGTTCAATGGACATAAGATCTTGTAGGCCCAAATACCAAACGGAAAAATGAAGCCCATCATGGGGTTCTCTTTGTAATTCTCCACCATTGATACCTTCCATGCTTCCTCAAACTCCTCTCCAACCTCCATATTAGTGCTAGTAGTAGCATGAGAAACAACACTACGCTTAGCAGAACTAGAACACATTTTCCAAAACTGCAGGAGAACTACTTCCCTCATCAGTCACCATGTGCCATGCTTGGTCTCGGTGGTTCACTTCCTTCAACTCCTGGTTCAACTACCATATCTTCATTAGAACCAACACCCCAAACTCCACTAGAAAAGGATTCACCATTTTGTACTAGTGATTCGCCGTTTGTACTAGTGATTCGCCATGATTTCATAAGATAATATAATCTCGTGAGAGATTCACCAAAAAATTATATATACATATTATATTATTGATAAAATCGCCTTCCATTTCGCATTCCACCAAAACTTTATGGGAGGAGCATTAGAAAGGTGGAGAATGTGCTCTTGTCTCTTATTATTATATGACCTATTCCTCCTCTTGATGAGAGATTTGTATACACTTATATTATGGAGCTTATTGATTTCATTAGGGGCATCTCTAATCTCTTTCCTGGCAATTTTATTGTCTTTGTCATACCAAAGATTGGAAGTTCCATTATTCTTATTGTATGAAGTCTCATTAGAGAAATTTCTCATGGTAGTGGAAAGGGTAGTAGTAAAATGGTAATAAATTCTATCAATGTTGTTATTATAATTCAGGAAGCCTAAATCTCTTTCTAAATCCCTTAAGAAAAGGTCAGCATTACTTCTATCGAAGAAAATGTGTCTTTTTCTATCATTGGTCTCTTGCATGTGGGTGGTATGAATAACAAGATTGAGGGATAAAGACAAAGGTCTGTGGTCAGATTTAGGCTCGTACTCGTTAAGTATCTCAAATTTTTTAATGTGGTTGAAGATATGGGTGTTAGAAATTGCATAATCCACAACAGTGCTACCCAACCCATGTGAACAAGTCATCTGACCAGAGAGAGGCCACTATGTAATACCATTACAAATAATTAAGCCCCGGGAACTAAAAGATTATGTCATCATATTTTCTCCTGAATATATTAGGTAAGTCACCATATTCATCAATCCACAAGGGTTCGGGGTTAGAGTTTTCACTTAACACAATAGCTTGGTCAGTAACAGTTTGAGCATTAAAGTCTCTAAGAAAAATCATATTAAATTCATTCCTTAGGTTGTAGATGTAATTTTATAAGGTATTCAAAGTAAATCTTATCCAAGTTGTTTTTCGTATAGGATGTAGAGTTGATAGGGGCGAAATAGAATATTGAAATAAAGATCCTATTGGTGGTAGAATCAAAGATCTCGATCCAAAATTATTGATTGAAGGGGTAAATTTTATGAATTCGAATGTGAGAGGAAACAATGTTCTTTATATAACATGCTATTTATTCTTCCAAGTTGACTAGACAGTGAATCTGGCAAGGTGGGGGACCCTAGATTCGACATGTTCCCAAGTTTCAACTAAACGAATAAGATCAATATCAATCGGGATCCAACTTAACATAGGACATTTATACCATGGAAAACCAAAACAATTCCAGAAGAGGATCTCGAGTGGTGCTGGTCCCTATTTATCACTCGTATTTGGGACTCTATCTCTAAGAATAAATTTTCTATTCCTAATGATTTCCCGTTTCCCTTGTTTTATTGCCTCTTTGTCCTTTTGGACTTCTTTCCTAGGTTCAATTTGGTCTTCTGGAATGAGATATTCATTTACAAAGATTCTTGTGCCTTTTAGGCTTGGAGATTTCCCGAGTATATCTAATTATGGTCACTAAAACTGACCTTGACATGGATTAGTCTATGTTTATGCTCAAGTGTCTTTCCTACCCTTATTGCTTCAATGAGATAAGTTGCTTGAATTTGAGATTTTGTTTTTAATTTTTCTTTAACTATTTATAATGTGTATTCCTTGTTTTGTTCTTCTGTACCAATAATAATAAGCTGTAAGGCTCTTTTGTGGCGCTCATGGTCGAGTATAATTATTTTATTAATTTCCTCTTTTATGGGTTTAATATCTAATTTATTTTCCGTGTTATTTAGGGAAGAGTTATTATGTAGTTTCTCTTTTATATTTTTAATCTCTCTTTTCAAAGTGGCATTTTATTTAACCATTTCTTGTTTATAATGTTCTATTTCTTTAATTCTAACTTTTATTCCTTAGAGTTGAGTCGCCAGTGTGATTATTTTTTTCTAATGATTTGTGGTTATTGTCAAGTATTGTAGCCAGTTCTTGTTTAAAATGGTTTTCTCTTTCTTCTCTTTGTCTTTATAAATATTCAATGTACTCATAAAGACTCTCTAGGGTAATTTTACTTTGTCTCCCTTTCCTAGAACGGGGTTTAGAAATATGAGGAGAAGTACTCATAGTGTAAATAAGCAAAACTTAAAAAGAGGATGGTAAGTTGGAACGTATGCACCTGTCACAGTTGTATTTTCCGATGATTTTGTCATGCTCGATATTCAATCCTTGCTTAATATTCAACACTTAGTTACTATAGTTTTTGGGTCTGCTTAAGTATAGGATCTTTTCATTTCTCTCGTGAACTTTCGCTTTTTCAGACCAGAAAGCATGCCAACCCTGAAAAATTAAACTAGCTTCGATTCTTATTAACTCTAGATCTATCAAGCTCTGAAACAGATCAAATCTCCCAAGGTGCAAATATTTCCGCTAATTGTTTCACTCAGAAAGGAGGTTTGCACCTAGAGAAGTTTGATCCCTCTTAGCTCGTGATAGATCCGTAGTTAAAGATGGTTCTAGGCTAGTAACTAGCACAATGATATAAATTAAATAACTAGTAAATTCTAATAGGCATCAATCCATAAGAAGCATCAAAACACTTCATAGTAAATCTCACTTTGCTAAATTAAAAAAAAAATATTATCAAATTATAACTACTAATTATTATTATTTTGTTGGTCAAGTTGTCTGTGATCCTCCAAGCTTGACCCGTGGCTTGAGGAGCCCTGACCGAGGGGCATATAATCCCTCAAATTCACCAAGATATTGCACCCATCCTGGGCCACATCATCCCTAAGATGACTAGACTTTTCAACATGTCTCCTCCCCCTAGCACAGGGCACAACCACCCTCTATGAGGTTTGATCTTGGGTGGCCTTGTTAACGATTCTCATCCTCAACTAGTTGTGCTAGTGAGACTCGAAAATTATTATTAATATTATTATTGTTATTGTTATTATTATAATATAAGTTATTATTATTGTTATTATTATTAGTCTTTTTTAGCTTCAGAATTAGATCTGTGATCCACGCAGTTATCTTATTATTGAACCAACTCGTATGTAGCTAGTCTTGATATCCACTCATACAACTCACTAGAAAATGGTGCAAAAAAGATCTTGTACTGATTTGTATAGATATACTTCTGTAACCAATGTTTAGTAGAGATGTGTGGGTTTCTGTTTTCTTGTACAAAAAACTCGCATTCTTTCACACTTACCCAATCTTCGATCTCTTGCTTAGACAGATTCGACATCTAGCTATCCCTCAGTTAGATCCCGGTCTCGACAACAGAACCATTTTTTGGCTTGATGAGACCTAAACCCAAGTTCAAAGTGACTGCGCAGTCCAAAAAAACCCACTATTACTGGCCCTTTCCACAACAATCTGCTTGCACAGACCGAAGTCTCACCCGAGGTAATATAGGTGGATGCTAGAACCAGGTTTCTACATCTAGACAGATAGATGATTGTGGCTTTATGAATTTTCCTTCTTAACAGAGCTTCGTAGGCCAGATATATCAATAATATAAGTGTTGTTCAAGACATATATTGAACTCACTAACAGATTGCACAACATCACTTATTATGGAATTAAACAAAGTAAATAACCATAAACAAGACTGCGTTATTCAATTATAAATCAAAAACCTTATTCAACATAGAAATTTATAAATGGTAAGAAAAATAAAACACATCAATGTAGCTCATATGTTTCTCAACAGTTCTTTCATTAATATCCATAGCTTTCTCATACATTTTTCTCCACCTTGCGTTCACAGCTGTAGACTTCTTAAGGTCTTCGTGTACACAGCTGCAAGAGCCTTTCTTCTAACCCAAAATACATACTCAAAACAATCTTACATCCAAATGCATCTCATAAGATCTATCAATTAATATTACTTGCCTTCTTTACACATATTCTATCTTCCTTGTCTATGAATCCTATCTAGACTCCTTATATAGGTTTAGCCTTTAAAATACCATGGTCAAAAACCATGGGTGGATTCCAACGTTCACAACATATCACTTCCTATTATATAATAAGGGGCTTTGACCCACCCCAAAGCCCCTATGACTCAAAATAGACTGCGTGATGCACTCCTTGATCTGCAAAGTCTTTCCTTGCTACTTTCTTCGAGGCGATCCCATATCCAACATGGCTCCTTGACATCCCTTGATCTCTAGCTGCTTAATTCAACAATGCTTATGAGTTGAAGGGTTTCTTGTGTAACCAACGGGTTTTTCTAGTCATTCTTCATTAAGCTCCATCAAGTGTGAGGGTTTCATCACTGCCTACCCTAAAACTGCAACTGATATTTTTTACCTAGAATTCATTCCTTATTTCATTGTTTATCTGCTAATATATTCTCTTTGAAGTCTCGCTTACTCTTTTACATACATTATTTTTGTGGAATGTCGTCAAAGGGAAAATAAATTAACTCTCTGCAACCTTTGGGGTTGCAGGTTTCAATATGGTGCCTCCACAGTCACACTAGATGCAGATATAGGGTATGGACCTATCTTGCCCTGACGCATATTCAACTCTTCTTTCTGTTAAAGGGTTTAAAACTCATAAGTTGTTATTTTGTAAATGTAATTATTTGTTTTGTTGTATAAGGTTTCTATGTTACCTCAACTTTTTCTTCTGCGAATAATACTTTCCTTCTTCAATGGATGGAACCTCGAAACCTCCACTCCATTCCTACAGGTAGGTTCTCTTTGTTTGTAGTAACATCAGCTTTTCCTAGTAATTCTGACAATATTCTTCCACTTTATAACAGGTCGATGGTTTGTGACAGTAGGTTTTATGAAACCAGCTCCAAGAATAAAAGAAAATAGAGATCAACGCCTTAGAAATCAGCCACTTCGAGGGGGAAACCTCCTTTACATTATACAAATGAAAAATTCTCGGATCATACAAATGAAAAAACCTCCTTTCTATATATAGGAGTCCATGGGGTCACAATATAATCCTAGCCGACCTAAAAGTAATAATTTAAGGGCACAATAATAATGATAGTGGCTTTTAATGGGGCACAATAATAACAATATCGGGGCTACATGGGTACAAAAATAACAATAAGGGGGCTACACTAATAAAAATAAGGGACTACACTAGTAATATAGGGACCTAACATGCCCCTCTCCATAAAAAAAGTGTTGTCCTCAACGCTTTAGTAGCTTTGGATGATTTTGTCTAAAATGCGCATTCTCCCAAGTGGAATCTTCAGTGGGTAAGTTCTTCCACTTGATGAGATACCCTGAAATTGATCGATTTCATAGCTTTCGAATTCTTGTTTCCGTGACTGATTCAGGTTCCAATATAATTTTTCCTTCCTCATCAAGTTCTGCCAATATTGTTTGAATTAGAATTTTGTCACCTATAACCTTCTTTATGCAGGAAACATGGAAAACTGGGTGCACTTGAGACGAAGCAGGAAGCTCCAATTTGTATGCCATAGTACCAATCTATTGTAGCACCTTGTAAGTACCATAGTACTTTTGCGATAATTTATTCTCCTTCTTAGCTTGCTTAAGGGACATTTGTTTGTATGGTTGTAGCCATAAAAATACCGAGTCTCCTACATCCAAACTTCTCTCGCTGCGATGTTGATATGTCTGTTGTTTCATTCAATCTTGTGCCAAATTTAGGTCATCCTTTCAGATTTAGAGAACTTGTTGTTGATGCTCGATGTGATATTCCACTGCTTGAACCTTAGAATTTTCTCTTGAATATGATGGGATGGACGGTGGATGATATCCATAAAGTGCAATAAATGGGGTCATTTTTGTTGTAGTATGGAAGGAAGCATTATACAACCATTCATCTAGAGGTAACCACTTGACCCATTGTGTTTTTTTATCAGATACAAAAAAACGAAGATGTCCTTCCAAACATTTGTTCACTATCTCAGTTTTCTTATTAGATTGAGGATGATAAGATGAGATATGAGCTAGTTGAGTACCCAAACAAGAAAATAATTTTGTCCAAAAATTTATAGTAAAAATGGGATCTCTGTCGCTTACAATAATATTTGGGTTTTCATGTAGCTTTTGAATTGTTTCCATAAATGCAATAGTAATTATACTTGCTTTAAATGGATGAGATAATGCACAAAAGTGTGCATACTTAGTAAGTCTATCAACTACCACCACGATGACACTCTTTCCTTTGGACTTTGGTAAACCTGTGATAAAATCTATTGAAACCTCTTCCCAACGTTGACTTTGAATGGATAAAGGTTGTAGAAGACCCGGGGTCTTAATTGTCTCAACTTTATTTTTTTGGCAAACAAAACATTCTGCCACAAAATTTTGAATATCAGATTTAACACCATCCCAAAAAATATATTTCTTCACCCTATGGTATTTTTTTAAAAATCCTAAGTGCCCTCCTAAGGGAGAGATTTTCAATTCCAAAAGAATATTTTGTTTTAGTTGGGAATTATTACAAAGATATAAGTAATCTGTGTACCATAACGAATCATTTTTCCAACTAAATGTATCACATGTACTAGGATCTTGCTACAACTTTTGAATGAGTGTCCACACTTCGCCCTCATTCTTCCATTCATCCCTTTCTTTGGTTATCCAATTTGGTTGGATAATAGAAATGATAGAGAGCAATGCTTCCACCTCTTCATCCTTTCTTGAGAGTGCATCTGCAACAAAATTTAGCTTCCATTTTTTGTATATTATTTCAAAGTCATAACCCAACATCTTTGTGACCCATTTTTGGTGCTCTTCCGAAGATAGTCTTTGTTCCAAAAAGTATTTAAGACTATCATAATCAGTTTTTACCTTGAAGTGTCTTCCCATTAGGTAAGGTCGCTATTTCTTTATTGCATGTAGTATTGCCAAAATTTCCTTCTCATTAATAGCTTTCTGTAAATACTTTCCTTTGATTGGAATACTTTCAAAAGAAATGGGTATTCCTTCTTGCACTAAAAAACACTGATTCCATTTCCCGAGCAATCACATTCCACAATAAAGGTTTTTGTGAAGTTTGGTGTAGATAATACTGGTGCTAGGCACATTTCCTCCTTGATATGTTGAATGGCCTTAGTTTCTTTGGGAGTCCATGAAAATGAATCTTTCTTCAATAATGTTGTCAGAGGTTCTTTTATTCTCCCATAATTCTGAACAAACTTGCGATAATACCTTGTTAACCTGAGAAATCCTCGCTACTGCTTTATGGTTGTGGGGACTTTCCATTCCTTAATGTTTTAATTTTGTTAGGCTCTACCTTCTCGAGATACAATATGACCCATATATTCCACCTCTTATACTCCAAAGAAACATTTGGAGGTTTTTGCATGTAATTTTTTCTCCTCCAATAGTTTGAGCACCCTGTCAACATGTTGAACATGATCCTTCCTAGACCTGGTGTAGATTAGTATATCATTAAAAAAATACTAACACAAATTTTCTAAGGGAGTGTTTTAAAATGGAAGTCATCAACCCTTGAAATGTAGAAGGTGCATTGGTAAGGCCAAAAGGCATGACCAAAAATTCATATTGACCCTCATGAGTTTGAAATGCTATTTTCGGACCATCTTCAGTCTTCATTCTAATTTGATGATATCCTGAAAGAAGATCGAAATTGGTAAAACAAATTTCTCCATGCAATTCATACAATAAGTCATCAATCATAGGAATGGACAATTTATCTTTAATAATGAGCTTACTGAGCTCCTTGTGATCTAGACACATGCGCTTGATCCATCCTTCTTATGCACCAATATTACTGGATCATAGAAAGAACTTTGACTAGGTTGAATTATACCAGCCTCTAACATTTCTGCAATCATATGTTCAATTTCGCACTTTTGGACATAAGGATATCTGTAAGCCCTTATGTTTGGAGAAACACTTCCTAGAATCAAATGAATAGCATGATCATGATCACGAATAGGTGGGAGTCCTTTGGGAGTTTCAAAAACCTTGGAATGATTGTCCAAGAATTTTTGGAGATATGGAAAAATAGATGATTTTGATGTTGGAACTTATAGTGAGCATAATTGTGCAATTACGCCTTGTTTTTCTTTCTTCAAAAGCCTTGTCATGACATTAGAGCTTACTATCTTTCCTGGCTTCCTTGCAATACCCTGTAATTCAACTTCCTTTCCTTTTGAATTTTTTTTTTTCAAGAAAAGTTCTTGAAAATTAAAAGCTACTGTCCCCAAATATTGTTACCATTGTACTCCTAGTGCAACATCAACACCTCCCATTGGAATGGAAAGTATTGGACTATTCAATACATATTCCTCCATGGCTAGCTTGATATTATGGAATTTTTCATATCAATTTATAGTTCCTCCATTTGGAACCATAACTTGACACTCTCGTGCTGGGTATAGGAAGCAATTAAATTCCTTGGCTACCTTACAATGAATAAAATTATGGGTACTACCCAAATCAATCAACACTATTACATTTTTCTTCTTGATATGTCCTTCTATATTGAGAGTTCGTAGAGTGGCAACTTCGCCACGGCATTATGATATGGTCATACCATTTCTTCTTTCTCTAGGTTGGTTCCTCGTTCCTATATCCTCTTATTTTGAAGTTTCTTGTTCATTTTCTTTTCCCCTCTCTTCACAATCTATGTAAAATAATTTCTTCTCAACACACTTATGACCTTTAGTGTATTTTCTATCACAAATGTAGCAAAGCCCCTTTTATCTTTTTTATTCCAATTGTTGTGGTGTCAACTTTGTAGGTTGTGGAAGTGTAGGAGTATCAACACTTCCATCTTTATAGATTTTAGTGGTAGGCTTCCTTGTCGCCATAATTTTACATTCAATTTTTCTTGCCAACATGAATGCCTTCTCCAATGAATCAGGTTCCCAAAGGAAAACCTCATGTTGGACGTTATCCTTTAAAGTACATATGAAGACATCAATCCCGTGTTCCTATGGAATATCAGCTACGCTTATATTTAATTTTAGGAAGTCCTCAATGTTCTCCACCATGAAACTTTTTGTTTGAGATATATCAATTGGCTAAAGAAGGCATTGGTATTTGTATCCTCATAATGCGCTATCATTTCCTCCACAAAAATTGACCACGCGACAATTTTTCAACGACAACAAAGCCATCGATGCTATATAAATGTATTTTGTTCTAAATGTAAAGTTGCAATGCGTACCTTTTTTGTGTTTTTCACATTGTGGAGATCAAAATATTGTTCCATCTGTAGTATCCATGTTACATGATCCTTGCCATCAAACTTACTCATATCGATCTTTCGAGTATGGTGTGTCTTCAATCCAACATTATAGTTTATGAAATCATGATTAACATTTATTTTGTTCTCATCATGAGTTTCATGTGCCATCTTTTCGCCATTAAGAATTTCTTGTATAAACTTTGTCAGAACTTCCTTCAAAACTTACATGCCTGATTTTAGATAATTATTCATGTCTTCCATGTTGTCTTTCATTTTTTCATCTATATTCGCTTCCATGCCATCCATCTTAGCTTCCATGTCATTCTTCAAACCATCCATCTTAGCTTCCATGCCTTTCTTCAAACCATCCATATTAGCTTCCACACCTTTCATCAAACCATCCATATTAGCTCCCATGCCTTTCTTCAAAACTTCCATTTCATTTTTTGTTTCTCTTTGCGAGAGTGAAATTTGCTGCACTTGGTCTTGTAATTTTGATATATCATGTTGCACTTATTCCTCTTCATCCAATCATAGTAGAGCCTTCTGAGGGCTTAATGGGTGTTGAATTCTTTTTAGGGGCAATTTTAGAACCCAATACAGATATATATGCTTCAATATTCCCTTGGAATCACTTCAAACTGATTTTTTAAGCAAAAATTATCCAATTTGAAAAAAAAATACACACCTTTTTCTTGCTTTTGAGGAGCTAGATATTGAAATTGATGTATCTCTGGATTTTCGGATCCCAGAGATTTTACCTTCAACATTTTCCTAGCACTCCGAATCTTCTTTCCAATGCCACAAGTATGACCTGATTTGGATTCTTCAGGGAAAATTTATTTCCAATCTACCACAATGACCTAATTATGGACTAGTTCAATAGGGTGAACTTGTACGACGTACCACTTGTCATTATTTCATCCTTCAACTATGAAATTGATATAAAATAAACTATAGTCCATGTAATTTCGGAATTTTTTACAGAATTCCAATCTGATGCTCAGAAAGAAAGTTATGACGGTTTTCCTAAGGTCACCTCTTTGAGATGAAATCTGGGAGCCTAAACGAACATAACTTCTAGAGATCATATCTCCAAAAATGTTGCGAACGAAGATCTAAAATTTTTACAAGAAGTACCTCGGGCTTTCTTCGTAAATGGTTTTTTTAAGCTTCAGAACCTTTGAAGAAAAAAATTATAGAGAAAATGCCACAATGACCTATTTGAAGCAGCAAAACCCTAGAATCCAAAGCTATGATAAAAAATGTTATGAGACCAACTCCAAGAATAGAAGAAAAAAGAGATCAACGTCTTAGAAATCAACCATTTCGAGGGGGAAACCTCCTTTACATTACATAAATGAACTATGCTTGTATGATACAAATGACAAAACCTCCTTTCTATATATAGGAGTCCATGGGATCACAATATAATCCTAACCGACCTAACAATAATAATGTAAGGGAACAACAATAAAAATAGTGGATTCTAATGGGATACAATAATAACAATATGGGAGCTACAATGGTACAACAATAACAATAAGGGGGCTACAATAACAACAGTAAGGGACTACACTAGTAATATAGGGACCTAACAGTAGGTGCCTCTTTGGGGCATGACCTGGGTTTAACTTTGGGTGCATGGCACTCTGAAACCTTACAATTTTCCTTAATGGCTCCCCTCAAACATGGATGTAGTAAGCAAGTTCGCAATTTCTTTTTTATCATATTTTGTTCTCTTTGGACTTACACTTTAGGAATTTTAGGAAGAATTCTCTACCGGGTTTTCCATTAAATTTTTGTGTTATTGCTTATGTAAAGCTTAAAGCTGGTTAAGGAGGGTTTCTCTGAACTTTAATGTGATAGCTATGTCTTTAATACTATAACGTTGTTTCAGTTGTATGATTTGGATATAACACACTTCCAGTCTAGAGAACTTTTGTGCTTCGTTTAAATTATATCAAGGGTTTAAATTTCTGTATTTCTATCTTGGGATAGTTTTATATTTATTTTCTATTCAATAGCTTAATCATATCATTATTACATCTACGCCCGACTGAGAGGCGACTATGTACCGGTCTCTCGGACCATCTAGCGTGTGTCGTTAAAGTTTTCTGGGAACAGTGGATTGTTCCAAAGGAAACCCCTTAGGGTTACTTCTGGAACTAACCAATTCCATAACGTAAAATGATAAAAAATTATGACTTTGCTTCAATCAATTTAATGTTCAATGTTTTATGATTTCATGCCTCTGGTTCTCATTTTTCCATTGCTTAATGTATGGTTCATGAAGTTGTTGTTTTTCCTTAACATTATTCATTATGAAGTTTGAATCTCTTGGGCTCCTCTAAAAATTACATGATATTTTTGTATTTTCCAATTTGAAAGGTGCTAGCGAGAAAGGAATCCTTCCCCAAGGGCTTCACTCAGATGATTAGGCACACACTTCAATCCAGTTCAAAGCGCACTGCCTTTCCCTGAATTTGGTGTTGGGAAAGCTAACAATCCTCTAATAATTGGTCTAAATTCATTAAGTTTTCGGAGGATACTTTCTAGTTTAATTTAAATTATGAACAGTCACATTTAACCCAAGTTATCTTTCCTATAGTATTAATTGCACAGGTTTTTCATCAACTCTACATTCATAACACGGATCATCACCATGATAGTTTCTTGTTCAATCTCAGCCTCAATATTCCATAGACACAATGGGAATTCTTTATTACATTTTTGATACGTTTTTGGTTTCCTATTCGTTTTATTTAGGGTGTATCATCGTACAAAACTCTCTGCCAGTTTAAGAAACCTGTGATGCAGTTTATGGATATCACTGTTCTAAATTAGAAATATGCATATCTTAAATGCAATAATACTCAATAATATTCACCATACGTATTTCATTAAAAATAAAACTGATATACATGCATATTCTTTAATAAGATATTTGAGAAAAGACCAGCAACTTATCTAAAGTTAATTCTTTTCTACCGTAACAGAAAAGGTCCAATAATTGAAGTTATTCACTATGATTTCTTATCCATCTAATCAATGAAGTTAACTATCATGTCCAGACTTCTCCCGAGCCTCCTGGCTTCCATAGTGATTCCAAAACATTATTAAACCAAAATCTCAAGACTCCTATTTAATTCTCATGGTGCTTAATAATTCCAAACATTATTAAAACAAGACCTCAAAACTCGAATCCAATCATCATAATTATTATGTAGAGTTTCCACTAGCTACTACCAGATCACAATAACTCCCCATCAACATACTACCCCAACTCCCCCATCTTGACATAGTCCTACCCCTTTTCCTCTTTTGACATCGTCCTACCCACTTTTCCTCTTGCCATCATCCTATCTAGGATTTAATTTTTTATCTTTTCATAATTTCCCTTCTTGGGATGGAGTAAATGTTTTTCTAACTGTCTCGAAGTCAATGTCCTCTTGCAAATCATTCCCATTCTTTCCTAACTAAACATAATTAACAAATGTCTTTTTGTTTTTGAAACAATAATAAAAAGTATTATTTTCATGTTTTCCTACCAAACTCAAATCATAACCTTTTTATATGAAATAGGTAAAAGTAAAAGTAAGTGTAAAGGTTGGTAAAAGTAAATGTTAGTGTGCCGAGAGTGTTACATTCTATTCTGTTTATTTTGAAATAAGACTTTCATTATTTTAATTTAATTATTGATGATTATTATGGGAAAATTAAGTAGTTATGCGTGTTTTTAATTTAAAAAAAAATTGATTTATGAACAAGTGCCATATGAAATGAGTTATGTTTTTGTAAGAATGTCATATTAATAAACCTTAGTATTGGCCCATGATACTTTAACACAACTTATTTACAAATTAAGTATATCAATCATAAATTAGGGTGAATTTCTATAGTTTAAAATTGTGTTACATATTTAAATGTATATATATTTAACTTATAAATTAATTCTTTTAATAATAATAATAATAATAAAGTAGTTATATTTTAATTATTTTTATGGTTTTTTAAATTTTATTTTACCAACATGAGGTGAATTGAGAAGTGTTTTGATGTTTATTATGGATGGTGGCTATCAATGTTTACTTGTCATTTTATTTGGGTGCAAATAAAACTAATAGAAAAAATTTGAAGAGAGATTGTGATTTATTGTTGTTTAAAACGCTTTTTTAAATGCATAAATAGATTGAGTGCCTTGCAAAATCTAGACACTTAAACTTTGCAAATTAAATATCTTATACTTATGATTCTTTAAAATCTCTGCATTATTTTGGAAAAATTATTAAAAAATTCCGAAAATATAACCATTTTATTTAATAATTAGACTACACTTATAATTTATATAGCTGTGATATTATATAATTTTTAATTTTATTAAGAGAATTATTTTGAAAAAATTACCAAAAAAATAGTAGAATATGACCTTTTTATTTAATAATTAGACTACACTTCTAATTTATATAGTTGTGATGTTATATAATTTTTAATTTTATATATTTTATTGAGAAAGAAAATTAAACCCTTATTTTAAAGTGAAAACGACTAAATGGAAGGAAAAACACAAATGCCAAAATCAAAAAAAAATAAATTAAAAAAAGAGAAAGAGAACTAAATATTTTTCAATTGTTTTTATTTTTTATTTTAATGTTATATATATATATATATGATGGTAATTTACAATTATTAAATATTAATATATTTTATTTTATTAAATAATGTTTTTGTTACTTCAATTATTAAAAGGATTGACCTTTATAAAATTCTTGTATGATTTTTTGTTATTTAAATTTTATTTTTGAATAACAAATAAATTCAACATTTTTGAAACTTTTAAAAGTGTACAATCCACATCATTCAAACATATAATTCTAAAAATATCCTACAAAATTCATGAAAATTTGATTGGAAAAAATATTTAAAAAACAAAATATAAAATAATCGGATTACCAGTTATGTTTTTTTTTTTAAATTTTGTCACTGAAAATGGGCTTGTATTTAATTAGAAGAAGAAGCAAGTTGTCACTTATTGCTTTTATATAGTAGAAATATTTAACGTTCACCGCCAATCTAAACCTACTTGAGATAGAGTGATAGCACTTGGAATCATAGGTTTTAACCCTGAATGATTATAGTTTAGTAAATAGAAAATAGACTTTCATACGCTGATGAGAATATTATTTGTGTTCCTAAAAATAACAATTTTATTATAAAAATATAGAGTAAGACATTTTTCATAATGGGTAGCCCGTTGGAGTAGCCATGTAGAGTATCCCAGCTCGAGTGTCCCAGCCAGTTGACTATCCCAGCCAATTTCATTACTTGAGTCCATCATTTAAGCAAAATTGAAAAGTTGAGTATAGAAGCTAAAAGCTGAGTTAATATTTTAAAATATTTTTAGGAGTATACACAAATAGTCTATTTATAGATTAAGAATCTTTATGGTAAAGTGGAGTTGAATCTCTTGTTACATGTTTTTCTAAATGTAAATATGTTTGCCCTACATCTCATTATAAGGTAGATGTGTAGACATAATGTAATAAAATTTGTAAACATTTTTACATGTCTCCTTAATATATTGAATTTATATTAATATGTTGAAATTATAAAATGTAAAGGATTTGTAAACATTTAACAAAAGGTTAAAAATAATGTAGTGTTCAAAAAAATTAAAAGTAATCAAAATAATATTATATTGTAATTTTGTTTACGAATAACTTTTTAGATAATATAGTCTGTGGGGTCTTGGTGAAACCTGGCTTTTATAGCACTCATTATAGGTTCAATTCCCTTTCGGATCAGGGTGATGTATCTGGACATGTTGATGAAGATGGAGTAAATAAAAAATAAAAAGAGAAAAATGAAAGGTACTACCAAACTTTAAAAAAAAATAGATAATATAAAATAATAATATACATATCACATTAAAATATATAGCATATAAGTAGTAGCTATAAGTTAAGACTCATCTTACCTCATAAATTAAAATAAATAATGATTTTGTAGCCATATTTAAATTCCATTAATAAGTACATAAAAACTTTAATACTTATAATAAACTTACCATATAACAATATTTTTAATGAGGGTTATTTAGGCCAACTTTACCATAGATATTATGCCATGACTCGTAAATACCACATGCCCAAAACTCATTTCTCTTTTCACAATCAAATTATTTTATTTGAATTTGATTTAAAATATTTTTTAATTAAATCCAAAAGAAAAAATATTATAATTACATTTGAGATATATCTAAACCATCTATCACATTAATATATATAAGATATAAGTAGTAGCTATATGTGTGTGTGTGTAAAAAAAAGAAGTTAATAATTAAAACTATTAATGATGATGATGATGATTAATGTCCACAAATACCAATATAGTCTATCGACCTTAAGAAAAGAAAATGATTATAATTGTGATTCTTCAAAATATTGTTTCTATGATAAGGAGAAGGGAGAGAAGTGCTACAAGATCGTTATAGTTTGATTGGATTAATATGTCAAGAAGATTGGAAGTGTGGCTGATGTTGGTGAATTCAGATCATACGTGAGTAAGAGTTAGGCAGTCTAAAAGGAAGCGTTTTTCATCTTCCACCATCTTAGTGTCGCAGATCTGGCAAATTCTATTGCCCCGAGAGTCTTGGCAATAGACCACCACCCAATTTCACTTCAAATCTCATGAGAATTAGTTCTTATCCTAACGATGTTCATTTTATTCTTAGTGCTGGTCAACACAGAGACATATTTATGGTTATCAAGGGTGGGGTTGATCACCTCCTTACAATATCTTATATTCCTTTTACCCTTAAACTTCTTATCATCCCACAACTTGTCCTTAGAATTGGAGGTTATAGTATCTTTGATAGTATCCTTACTTACCATGATATTCTCCTCCTTAATCCCCCAATGGTTGAGCCAAGATTGGGAATCCTTATGCCACTCGCGGTTGAGGCGCAAGTGGGGGTTTTGACTAAAGATAGAAGAAATTTTTTGGAGCCTCTTGGATTCCATGTTGTAAAGCTTGTTCTTATACATTAGATATCTAAACATAGTTTTACTTTCGATGGGGGACATGACAACTTCGATCAAGAGGATATGATAGGGATTATTTCCCATGATGTTTAGTTTATAGGTTATGAATTATTTTTGAATCATCTCAATCTTTCTCCACGACTCTCTAGATATACTGCAACCCCAAAATTCACATCCATATAAGAAAATAGGGGTGACAAGAGTCTTAAAGAGAAATTTTTTTTTTTTTCAATCCAAATGTAGAGATCAAAAGACTTACAATTGTTTTCAAGCTCATAATAAGCTTTCCAACCTCCAATAATTATTTTCTCAATGCTATAATTCCAGTTGAGCCTAGGAGGAAAGTCAATACCCAAATATTGATAAGAATAAACCTTCTATATACAATGGTTATCATAGACGAAACTACCATGGACTGTCTTTTTGGATTTATTTATCATGACTTTAGTCTTGTCAGTATTAACTGTCATACCCACCCTGTAGCAGTAGACATGAAGAGTCTTAAGATGTTTGTCTAGGTCATCGTGGATTTTTGCAAGAAGAACGATATCATCAACATACAGGAGAAGAGTAATGATTATACCAGCGAGATCGGTGCCCTTACAACCTGCACTCTCCCGAAACTCCTCTAGCTTATCGATGTAAATACCTAAAAGGGTAGGGGATAGGGGATACCCTTTCTTAACCCCGATATGGAATTTAATATCTTTAGAACACCTTTCATTGGTCTTAACTTGGAAATGATAGTCTCGTAGAGGCGTATCACAACAATCCTTAGTTTAGGAGGAACCATGATCTCTTCAAGTCTCTCCCAAAGCTTATCTCGAGGTATAGTTTCAAAATATTTTCGAATGACCACAAAAAAACAGAAGAGATCGACTTTAATATTACGACATTCCTCTGCAATCACCCTGAGAGTGACAAGGTGGTCGATAATCGAGTCATGTCTCCTAAAGCCGACTTGCCCTTTATCCCTTTTACCATGGTTTTCAATCCAAAGGCTAAGCTTCTTTTCCAAAATGAGCCCATATAGCTTGGCTAAGATGTCGCTGATCATAATGGTCCTGTAGTTAGAGGGAACACTTTTGTCCCAATTTTTAAAGATAGGCACAATAAGGCTTCGTGTCCAAAGCTAGGGAATCCATGCTTTACATCCAAATTCAAAAGCTTGTGGAGATGAGGAATGAGGATATATCTTCCCATTTTAAAGATCTTAGCTTGGTATCCTCCAATCTCTTTAGCTTTCCCATTAGCTAGCTTATTATTCTAAAGCTCAACGTCTTCCCGAGAAAATATATCTTCCTTAATAGGAATTTTTAATATGGTGCCCATGGTGTCCAAAGAGTGATACAACTTCTTAATATAGTTGTCCCGATTTTCTAAGGGGATAGAATGATTATCTTTAGTTTTATGAAAAAACACATTCTGCCAAAACTTTATGGGAGAAACTTTAGAAAGGTGGAGAATGTGCTCTTGTCTCTTATTAATGTATGACCTCTACCTCCTCTTGATGAGATCTTTGTATATACTTATATTATGGAGCTTACTAATTTTATTAGGGGCATCTCTGATCGCTTTCTTGGCAATTTTACTGTCTTTGTCATACCAAGGATTGGAAGTTCCATTATTCTGCTTATATGAAGTCTGATTAGAGAAATTTCTAATGGTAGTGGAAAGGGTAGTCGTAAAATGGTAATAAATTTGATTAATGTTGTTATTACAATTCAGGGAGCCTAAATCCTTTTCTAATTCCATTAAGAGAAGGTCGGCATTACTTCTATCGAAGCGAATGTGTCCTTTTATTTCATTGGTCTCTTGCATGTGGGTGGTATGCATAACAAGATTTAGGGGTAAAGACAAAGGTTTGTGGTTAGAGTCAAGCGTACTCATTAAGTATCTCAAAGTTTGTAATGCGGTTGAGGATATGGGTGTCACAAATCACATAATCCACAACACTGCTACTCAACCCATGGAAACAGGTCATCTGACTAGAGAGAGGCCACATGTTAATACCATTACAAATGATTAGGTCACGAGAACTAAAAACCTTGAGGAGCTCGATGCCGAATAAGTTATCGGTTATGTCATCAGATTTTCTCTTGAATCTATTAGCTAAGTTACCATCTTTATCAAGCCACAAGGGGTCGGGGTTAGAGTTTTCACTTAACACAATAGCTTGGTTAGTAAAAGTTCGAGCATTAAAGTTCCCAAGCAAAATGATATTAACTTCATTTGTTAGGTTGTAGATGTATTTTTCTAAGGTATTCAAAGGAAAATCTTATCCAAGTAGTCTTTTGGATAGGATGTAAATTTGATAGGGGTGGAATAGAAAATTGCAATAAAGATCCTATTGGTGGTAGAATCAGAGATCTTGATCCAAAAGTATTGATTGAAGGGGTTGGTTTTATGAATTCGATGTGAGAGAAAACATTTTTCTTTATATTTCAAGCTATACCACCAAAACCCTCCACGAGGATTTATTATTCCAAGTTGATCAAAGAGTGAATCCGGAAAGGTGAGGTACCCTAGATTCGTCATGTTCCCAAGTTTCAACCAAATGAATAAGATCAATCTCACTCGGGATCCAACTTAACATAGGACCTTTATACCATGGAAAACCACAACAATTCCATAAGAGGAACTAGAGTGGTGCTAGTCCCTATTTATTACTCATATTTGGGACTCTATCTCTAAGAATAACTTTTCTATTCATAAGGATTTCCCATTTCCCTTATTTTCTTGCTTCCTTGACCTTTTGGACTTCTTTCCTAAGTTCGGTTTGGTCTTCTGGAATGAGATCTTCATTTATAAAGATTCCTGTTCCTTTTATTCTTGGATATTTCCCGAGTATATCTAATTTATGGTCATTAAAACTGACCTTGACACAGATTAGACTGTGTTTATGCTTAATTATATTTCCTACCCTTATTGCTTCAATGCGATAAGTTGTTTAAATTTGAGATTTTGTTTAAATTTTTCTTTAACTATTTCTAATGTGTATTCATTGTTTTATTCTTCTATACCAACAATAATAAAGTGTAAGGCTCTTTTGTGGCGCTCATCGTCGAGTACAATTAGTTTATCAATTTCCTCTTTTATGGGTTTATATCTAATTTATTCTCTGTGTTATTTAAGGCTGCATTAGTATGTAGTTTATCTTTTATATTTTTAATCTTGCTTTTGAAAGTGTTATTGTCGTTAACCATTATTTGTTTACTATGTTCTATTTCTTGAATTGTATCTTTCATTCCTTGGAGTTAAATATCTTGTGTGATTATTTTTTTCTAACGATTTGTGTTTATTGTCAAACATTGTAGTTAATTCTAGTTTAAAATGTTTTTCTCTTTCTTCTCTTTGTCTTTTTAAATATTCAAGGTACTCATAAATACTCTCTACGGTAATTTTACTTGGTCTCCCTATGCTAGAGGGGGTTTTAGAAATATGAGAATAAGTACTCATAGTGTAAATAAACAAAAATTAAAAAGAGGATGGTAAGTAGAAACATATGCACCTGTCAAAGTTGTATTTTCTGATGATTTTGTCATGCTCGATATTAAATCCTTGCTTAACCTTCAACACTTAGATACTATAATTTTTGGGTTTGCTTTAGTATATGATCTTTGCACTTCTCTCATGAACTTTCACATTTTCAGACCAGAAACCATGCCAACCTTGAAAAATTAAACCAGCTTAGATTCTTCTTAACTCTAGATCTATCAAGCTCTGAAAGTGATCAAATCTCTCAAGGTGCAAGCATTTCTTCTAAGTTTTTTCACTCAAAAAGGAGGTTTGCACCTAGAGAAATTTTGATCCTTCTTAGCGCTTGATAGATTTGGAGTTAAAGATGGTTCTAGTCTTGTAACTAGCACAATGATATAAATTGAATAGATAGTAAGTTCCAATAGGCATCAATCCATAATAAGCATCAAAACACTTACTTCATAGTATATCTCACTTTGTTAAAGTAAAAAAAGTAAAAAATATTAGCAAATTATAACTACTACTAATTATTATTATTATTATTCTTATTTTGGTCAAGCCTCGACCTAGGGGCATCTAATATGTCAAAGTCACTGAGGGATTGCACCCATCCTGGGCCACATCATCCCTAAGCTGATTAGATTTTTTAGCATGTCTCCTGCCCCGGCACAACCACCCTTGGTGAGGTTTGATCCTGGGCAGCCTTGCTAAGGCGGCTCATCCTCAACTAGTTGTGTTAGTGAGACTTGAAAATTATTATTATTGTTATTGTTATTATTATAATATAAATTAAACATATATACATTTATAAAACATCATGGAACAAGGTTCTTAACCATGGAGATGTACTCCCACTATATGAGGAGATTCCTTATCTGTAAATAGAATTTCTTACAATACCATGTGCAATATCGTGGCTTATCAACACTACATGCCCAAAAAACGATAATTCACTTCATATGACACTTGTTTATATGCCAAATTTTTTAATTTATCAATTTAATTAAAATGACAAGAAATATAACTATTTGAAGATAAATCTCAACCTTTGATTTGGGTATACTACTATGAATATTCTAGAATAGAATATTTCATGAAAGTTAAATCTCTACCATCCACTAATTATTAATAATTAAATTAAAATTTTACAAACCTTATTCCAAAATAAACATGTCTATGGCCATAATATTATTGATTTATTCTCTTTTAATAAATTATTTTAATTTTATTTATTAATAATATTTATGATAGTAATATCAATGTAATTCATACAAAAATTTATATCATAATTTAATTATTGTGTTTAGAGGTGTTTTTAATCCAGTATGGAAAAAAATAAAATAAAATCATTAATAATTATAATTATTAATAAAACATTTTGACTTAGTCAAGTTACATTAGAAAAATTAAAATTAAAAAATAAATAAAAATAGCACTAATACTTATAATCATTTTTCTTTTCAAAAATTGTTTAAATAGTTTTTTTGATGGTGTAAATGGATTCATGGATTCAAGACCATCCGGGCACCCAAAATCCTGAAGTTGGACAATTGTAACCCAACTTTAGCAAAAATTATGGCAAGATTTTGGCCAAAACCTTGCCATAATTTCCAATATTTTTTTTTTGGGCAGAATTGTGATCTTATTAGACTACTTTATCATTAATAATTAAACCACTTTAAATATATCTTAACTCCAGATCTACTCAGATAGATCAAGTCCCTTGAAATGTAAATACAAACATTTTTTTAGAGTGAAAAGATATTTGATCCTTCTCTTGTAGATTCAAATTAAAATAGACTTACTCTAATTTTTATGATTTATCTACTTTTTAATATAAACTTTTGATTCATCAAAACAATCTACATTTAATATGTAATTTTTTGAATAAATATTTTATATAAATCATAAATCACATAAATCTCATCATTTATATTTAACTTCCAAATTAACTAAAGAGTAGTCTTTAGTGCGATTTTTTGGAGTTCCCAGTGCATATTGACTCGAACGCCATAAAATAAGTTTGTTACACATGATCTGTCCTATTTTATGACTAGCGTGATCTTCCTGATCTGATATGAGATTCTCCTTATAAAAACTTGTGGGTGTTATTAATAAATTTCTGATACCTCTGCTGTTTCCTTGGAACTCATTTGAAAAAGTCGTTGACTGGTTGTGATACTTTCAACATGTATGATTGTCATATTTTAAAGGATAGCATACAAGGATTTGTTATTGCAGAGAGTGGATTTTCTGTACTGCGCTTTGCATGTATGGTGGTTAAATTGTATGGTGGTTAGAATTTAAAAGAGATGCATGCGCTTTGTTATTGCAGAGATAGAAGAGCAGTGAGTCCTAGATTACATTAACCTAGGTGTTATTAGTGGAGATTTTTAGTTTGTATATAATAAGATGGTAGAGTCATCAACTATTAACATAAAAGTTTTTGAGTAATTTTGAGTTTCCGAATTTTAAATTATTTGAGTTTCCTATCTTAAATTAATTTTTTGAGTTTTGAGTAGGTTAATTTTTTGAGTTTCCAATCTTAAATTATTCGTAAAAAGTTGTAAATTTCAAAAATATTGAACCTAAGTCGATTGTTACAGGAACTAGGTTAGTTGTTGAACCTCCCGTAAAAGTAAGGATTTCTGTAAAGTAAGAGTAAAAGTAAGGATAAGTGTAAAATTTCTTTAGTTGTGGAATTTTCAGGACAAATTCAGATATTTTTATCATGGTGCAGCAGACCTTAAAATTCAGATACTTTTACCTTGGTGCAGCAGACCTTATTATGAATACAAGAGCTACACGGTTTCGGTATTTTATTCCGAAGCCTCGCTGAAACGTTCTTTCCTTCCTCCTGGCCCTTCAGATGAACGTTCTTCTGACTCTTTATTTAATTGTGTGTTCCATATATTCACTTTACCGTGAGACTTCAGTAACTTTAATGATGAGTCTCATATTTTTCTATGTTTTAAGTTTTGTGTTACTTACAGTTGTGCGTCTTCTACTTTTATCTTCCAGACTATATAACTTCTAAACAATGCTATTCTTCTAGTCGAAATGAGCAATATCATTAAATATACAAAGCAAGAGTACACAAATATATAATGGTTTACAATAAACTAAAATCAGTTTCAGTAGATTATAAAAATTAAAAATTAAAAACTTTATAGAAATTAAAACCTAATTTTCCTATGGTTAGAAAATTAATGTTCAGCTTAGTTTGTGTTAGATAATTGGTTATTAAAGTTCAAGTAATCCCTGATTCAACAATTTATATTTATATGTACATTATTGTATACCATTGACCAACATTCATTAATATATTGTTTTGTTTGTTTCATTAATATATTGTTTAGTAATAGATATGAGGAAGTTACAGTGGTAGATATGTTAGATATGTTATTTATTGCAGTAAATGGAAAGTCAAAGTGGTAATAATAAAGGGTGATTTGAAATAAATTTTAAATTAAAATGAAAAGATTTATGAAAGAAATTTTTACTAAATCTTTTAAAAGGGCAGTAGATTTAATAGCCAAAATTTGAAATGCAAAGGTATTAAAAAGAAGATTTAAGAGTCATAATTTGAAATGCAAATGTATCTTTAATAAGCAATCTATTAAATGGATGACGTTGAAAATAAAATCTAAAGAGAGGTATATGGTGGTGAATTAATGAGCTGGGAAAGTGGTAATTATTTTCACAAAGGGTGATATTTTTTTACCTTCACATAAGGGTATCATTATTTAATATGCACAGATTAAGAATGGTTTAGATTATTTACTTCAAGAAGGAAGAATTTATTTCAAGACTAAATTTAAAGACAAGGGTGTGTTGTAAAGGGGTACTTTAAGATGCGAAGTTGACATCATCTTTATTGAGCTTTGAAGTTTAATTTGGTTAACTTTAAGTTATAGAATTTATGAATATAAAAAAAGAAAAGAAAAGAGCATTATGGTTAGCAAATCTCATATAGTTAGATGGTAATTTTCTTTTAACAAAAGAAGATAAATTTTAGAGGTTTGTGACATTTTTGTTGGAGGTTGTGATATTTTTCTTGGACAAGAAGAAGACAACATAATTTTGGTTTCCATGGGTTGGTGACCTTGAGCATGTCACTATTTGATGAACTTTGTTAGATATTTGAGTTTGTAGATTCCTTTAGCATTCATTGTATGGAGAAAAGACATAAAAAAAACCCTACTTATGTAGTTGCAGTGATCATTTTTTTACTTGAATTTGTATTATTGATGGGTCCATGATCGATTGAACCTGGCACCTGGTTAAATCAATGAAAATTTGGTTGTGTTGGGTGCATTTTGGTGGTAGCCGACACCCCTTTTTCTGAGTTGATTGCAAGTTTACTTTGATATTGCACTAGAGAAAATGGCAAGACTAAATGATTTAGTACAATTATTAAGAAATTTAATGCTATATATTGTCCGTAACGATGTCCAAGTCAGCAAAAACATGCTTTCTGACATCCAATCATGTTTTCAAAATTCTAAAAGAAAAATTAAATTGTTGAAGTTAGATTCGCAGTTACATCGAGACAAACTTCAAAATAAAACTTGTGAATCTGAAGTGGTGTTTGTTCATAACAACATTTTTTTTGAATTTCATCATTAGTCAAAGAATGATGAGAGAAATGAAGTGATTTTAGGTGAAAATTTGGATGTAGGTAGAAGTTCTCATGTGAAACCTGTTCTAAGACCATGGGAAGAGATGACACACAACAAACACAGAACTGTTATTGGTTATAACAAATGATGTA
This sequence comes from Pinus albicaulis, assembly GCA_034641835.2. Lineage (NCBI taxonomy): Eukaryota > Viridiplantae > Streptophyta > Pinopsida > Pinales > Pinaceae > Pinus > Pinus albicaulis. The sequence continues at coordinate 174,040 of JAXQQM020083867.1, read as the reverse complement.
TCTTTTCACTTTCTAGACTTCACTAAACCTATAAAATTTCGAAGTGTAGGATTTCTAAATAGTGTAGTTCCAGAAAAAGTTGATAGATGCAAAAAGTGTAACAGAGTTGGGCATGTGAAAGATCAGTGTTTTGATCTTCACCTGTGTGAGAATTGAGGAAAGAAAAAACACCTATCAAACAGATGTTCCAGAAAGAAGAGTATTGCAAGAGATAAGCTAAGTTCCAGATGGATTTCTTCTTGGGAATGGTCGAAAGCAGCCAAGAACATCTAAAGGTCACATCGAAGGATTTGTTCGAAAGTGTTGGCGAGTCTTGCAGTGAGGATGAATATTTCTCACCCTGTATCCGACAATGGAGGATTTGTTGGTGGGTGGTCTGCTACAGGTTCGAGTTTGAGATGTGAAGCGAGCCTGAGTCTCTGATCCACATTCTGAGCCAAAAATTTTACCAGTTAGAGTCATAGTTGTGAGACTTCAATTGATTGAGTTGTTTGTGAGTGAGCACTTCTAGATTTAGAATTGTTCGAGGAACTGTTGTGATAGTTCTAGAGTTTTTGGTCATCTTAAAACCACATTTTTCATTGTTTTGAGAACTGCTATGTAGCTTCCAGAGTTAGTGGAGACCTTGAGTTCTCCCATCTTGGGTTTGTGGTCATACTTAAAAACCATTTCTAAAAGAAATTCAACTCTTGGCTGAGATGCATTTCTGCATTCTGAGCTCTCATTCTTGAACTTTGTATATCCCTTCGGATTAAGGGAGAGATGTTAGAAAAAGAATCCTCATGTTATTTTGTGTTAGGTAATTGGTTATTAAAATTCAAGAAACCCCCGGAACTGATTCAACATTTTCTTGATGTATATATACGTACATTATTGTACACCATTGCTGAGATGTTCATTAATATATTATTGAGTTTATTTCCAATCTTGTGTGTCTTACACCTATCTAACCTTATTTTCATCAGACTTGCTACATTAATAAAAATCCTAACACAATCCATATTGAATTCTAAATACACTATCACAAGTCAATCCAATTTATCCTCTCAATAGGATATCACAACTCATTTTAGATATTATTTTAAATGTGACAACTCAATTTAGGCATTAATGGATAAGACTCTCAATAGTATTTTGGGTATCATATCTTCTTGATGTACAAATCAATTGTTATTTGCGATTGTTTAAATTGATTTCATAGGTCATATATATATAATGTCATTTTTAAAATTGGTGGTATTTTATCTTTTCGCACTTATTGATGTACAAATCAATTGATTTTTAGAGATTCTTATTAATGGAATGTAGATAATGTGTTTTTAATGTTTTTATTAACGGAATATAAACTATGTATTTTTTAAGACTTGTATGGTTAATGGTACATTATATATAGATTTAAGATTTTATTAATTTAAGTGCGAAAGAATAATTATTATAAAATTTTCAGTAAAATGTTCAATAATGTAGGCGTATCTATCTTACGGCTAAGGCTAAACTAACTATCATGTGTTATCAATTTTAAGGCTAAATTAACCATCATATTCTAAATTTCATATGTTATCTATTTAACCTTAAGATAAAGTTCTAGTCGGATTAATTTACTCCTCTAAATCCCCAAATCACACAAGAACAAAGTCCAAAACTTGAGAAAAGGTTTTCAATCTATATGGTTCTTGATAGATTATAAATATTTTAACTTTTCCATGGAAAACAAAACCTATATTTAACCAAAACAAAAAAGAAGAAGAAAGAAGTTGTGTTACTCCAATGGACGTGTCTATTTTGAAATAGTGCTTCCATAATATTAATTATAAAAAATTATCAAGTGGGTCCAATAAGAATTTAACCTCCATAAAGTGTTGAGTATTCTTAGTAGCATACACAAATCAAAGGTTGAGATTTTTAACCATACAGATGTACTCCCACATTACCAATATAGATAGCTATACTCTTAGATATAAACACTTGGTCTCATATATATATATATATATATTGGATGAAGAGAATTTAAGTCTTATTGCAAAGTAGAGACTCTTAAGTTGATAAAAAAATGTAAAAAGGGAAAAAAACAAAAAAATAAAATTGGGGGAAAATAACAAAAGCTAATAAATAAATATACATATATTCTTTGAAAGCCGAATATATTCAATAATACAGATAATGTGAATACACTGTGCAAACCTCCTTTTTTGTAAAACTTGAGGAAATATTTGCACTTAGAGATTTAATCCCCCGAAACTCGATAAATCTAGAGTTATATATATATATATATATATATATATATATATATATATATCCAAAAACCTAGAAAAAAATGAAGAATGGTAAATTAGCTATTTTACCTAAATTTTATTTTTAATTTTCAAGTAGACATTAATAATGAGTAATTATAATTATTGATTTTATAATTTGTTTATCTAATGTGACAGAATCAACATGTTTACATAACACATCATTACAAATCACTTCCGTACTAGACTAGAGGGGGTTTCTTCCAACATGTTTAAATTGTATTTGAATACATAAATAAACTCAACATCTTTAAAACTTATCACCATTAAAAGTGTGTAAACTACATAAATCCTATATATATATATATATTAAAATTTCTATTGAAAACAAATCTATTTTTAACCCAAAAAAAATGGCAGCTAATCATCAATAATTATTAGTTGGTTAGTAAGGATTTATCCTTCACGAGTATTCTATTCTTTATAGTATACACAAATCAAAGGTTTAGATTCTTAACTATGGAAATGTAATCTCACTTTACCAGAAAATTCTTCATCTATAAAAAAAAACTTTGTTACAATATTAAGGGAAATACCAAGACTTATCAATAATACATACCCAAAAAAACCCTAATCACTCTTATGAAAAACAGTAACTCTTATTAACCTTCACCTTCTAACTCTATCTAATTGTATGTTCACCTTTTGGTGGCTTCCCAACAGTTTTGTGGATGCCTTTTCATTTCCTCTCCGTTCTTACTTGCTTCTACTTCGTCTTCTCAACTCTTATCCTACTGAACTTCCTCACCTCTCCTCTTATTCCCCTATTTGATTTCTTATTCCTCAATTTGATTTCTGTGTTTTATTTTGCTGTTGCAGAAACGCTAAAGTTGTATCACTTTAAGTATCTATATATTCCCTTTTGAGTTCAATAACTTTAATGATAGACTCATATTTTTTTTATCTTTTATGTTTTGTGTTGCTTAAAGTTGTGCCTCTTATACTTTTATCTTCCACACTATATACCTTCTAAACTATGCAATACTTTCCGTGGAAATGAGGATGTTATTAAATTTTAAAACCAAGAATACATAAATGCTTAATGCTTTACATTACACTTGCTACATTAATACTAAATCCTAACACAATCCATATTGAATTTTAAATACAATATCAAAAATCAGTCCAATTTACCCTCTCAATGGGATATATCACAACTCATTTTAGATATCTTTTTAAATGTTACAACTCAATTTAGGAATTAATGGAAAAGATCTCTGAATAGTATATGGGGTATCCTATCTTCTAGCACACAGTGATGTACAAATCAATTCCTCTTTAGAGATTGTTTCAATTGATTTCATTTGTCATATGGCTAATGCCTTTTTTAAAATTGGTGGTATCGTATCTTCTAGCATTTAGTGACGTACAAATCAATTGCTCTTTAGACATTGTTTTAATTTATTTCATAGATAATGTCTTTTATGGAATATAGATTATGTGTTTTTTAATATTTTTATTAATGGCACATACATTTAAGATTTTATTAATTTAAGTGTAAAAGAATAAATATTATAACTTTTCTAATAAAATGTTCAATGATGTAGAAGTATTTATTTAAATTTAAATTAACTATCATATTCTAAATGTCACATGTATTTCTAGTTAACTTTATGGAAAAATTTCTAGTAGGATGACTTACTAAATCGTCAAACCATACAAACACAACCCTTCGGTTGAAAATGGTTTCACTTTCAAAGAAGATAACTCTATTATAGAGGTTCATACTAATTCTAACAACATAACCTTACTATCAAAATAAATTCCCATAACAATAACACAACTCTATTATATAAGATAGAATAAATCATAAAACAACATGAATTTATTCCCTATCATTAGTAACCAAATCTCAAACGATTGTTGTTGATTCGCAAGGAAACCTCCAAAATGTAGCACGTTCAGACTAAATTCATAACCAAATCCAAAAGGATTGTTATGGATCCGAAAGAAACCTCCAAATTGTAGTATGTTTAGATTATATATATGGGGTGGTATACATATATATAGTTAATACCTAATATACAACTAGCAATTGCCCCAAAAGGTGCAAGGAGAGGCCGATAGGTTTATTTAATTGGAAAAGTTGTATGAGGGATGCATTTGTATACATGTATTGCATTTTGAAGCACATTGAAAATAAAAAATAGTACATAATGTTTTAAAAGTATTAAAAAAGACTTAGTCTTTATAGATATGGTCCAACACAAACTTTTTGTGAATTAATAGTTTTCAAATAAACCTTCCAAAAGGGTTACTATCTTCCATTCTTTCATAGTGTTTCTTTCTAAAAAATAGTTGTTTTTTGCAAATTAAAGTTTCTCAAATATTTCAATGAATTTTCTTTAAAAAAAAATGAATTGAAAAAACTTGTTCTCAAATTATTATTGAAATATGTAATTCATTCAAATATTTAAAAGTTATATTTTTCTAATTCTTGTAATTTAGTCAATGAAATAAAAACCAATTTAAATTCAATTCTTATAATTCTTGTAATTAGTTACTAAAATAGAAAGAAATTTAAATTCAATTGTTCCAATTCTTGTAATTTAGTAAATGAAATAAAAAATAATTTAAATTTAATTCTTCTAATTCTTGTAATTTAGTGAGTAAAAATTTGAAAAGTAAATAAAAATCACCAAAAACCATTTTTTAATATTTAATGAATATTTTAATATTTAATTGAAACTTTAAAATAAATAAAACAAAACAAATGAGAAGCTAGTAACCTTTAGGACCAAAATGATAAACTTGGAGAAGAAAGTGGAGTCGATGCCCTTCCATCTCCTCCATGGGCTAATGTTAGGAGATCTAAAGCCTCCCAATAGGGAGGTATGATCTAAACACTATATGAAAGAAACATAAATGGCATAGAATGCAAATACACATAAAAATAATCAATAGATAAAAGAAGTAGATTTACCACCATGAGGAAGGATGAATGAGTGAGAGTGACGGACAATGGGCTAAAAGGTCAAGGAAAATGGACCTTTTGAATATAAGCATGAAAATAATCCAATCCAACTCTTACACATAGGTAGAAGAATGAGGTGGGAGATTTTGATAAAAATCAACAATGCCACTAATTTTGATTTTTGTTATAGTGGAGACTATTAATGGTCTAGAGAGACATGAAATTCTACAACTCTCTAAAAATATTGATAATAATAGACTACACATGGTCAATCAAAGATCGTTTTCCCAACTTGGGTTTCTACGATACTAGATTTTGTTTTCACATGGTTGAAAAAGTGAGTTTTGTTTTAATTTTTGGTTATTCTTTGATCTAAATTTGTCTATGAATGCTTAGTGTAGTGACATTTTCCAATCTCTCCATTGAATGAATGTTGGCTAATGCTTTAAATATTTTTAATTATTTTTTATCTTTTCTTTTTCTTATATTAATTTTTTGGTAACCTTGGCAACACTACATCTTCAAGCACCCAACCAATGTCTAGCCAACACTAGTAAACTCTTTTTCTTATATTATTAATACAACAGAATTATTAAATTCAATTTTTACTAATATATTATTAAAAATATATATAAATGGGTTAGATAATTCATTTTTCAATTCAATATTATACACTTGAATGTATATGAAGAGCCATTCATTTCCAACATAAATAATTCAACCATTTAATTTCACCATTAATAATAATAATAATATAATGTGCTACATCTTCAAGCACCTAATCAATGTCTATCCAAGACTGGTGAACTCTTTTTCTTATATTATTAATACAAATTAATTATTAAGTTCAATTTTTACTAATATATTATTAAAAATATATATAAATGGGTTAGATAATTCACTTTTCAATTCAATATTATACACTTGAATGTACCTGAATAGCCATTCATTTCCAACATAAATAATTCAACCATTTAATTTCACCATTAATAATAATAATATAATGTGATTATTAAAAAAAACCCTCAATTCTATTGAATAACAACCCCACGTCTAAAATTTTAATGTGATTATCAACAAAACCATATTTAAACCTATATCTATAATTTTAATATTAAACAATGAAACAGATTATAAATAATTACACGCATCTCTAAGAGATTTTGACCTACACAAATATGAAGTAAAAAATTACATAATCAATTTGTTCAAATATGAAGTAAAAAATTACATAACCAATCTGTTCAATTAGAACATAAAACCTTAAAAAAAATGAATATATTAATAAAATAATTTGGGTATAAACAAACAGTTCAATAAAAATGAGTCGATCACAGTAATGAAACCTTTCAACTCAAGCTTATTTTCTTATAAAATAGAATAAGGCATAATGGAGGCCTCGATTAAGAGCAAAAAAAATTCAATAGAATAAATATAGCTCCCTCCCATGTGACCATGAAATTAAGCTTTTATTGCTAGTAATAGGATGCTACTCAATCTACAAGAACACCATCAAATGCATCTCTTTTGAATTTTCAAACCAAAAATATGCATACCGCCTCTCCATTTCCTGGAATTTCTCCATTACAAACTGTGAATAGTTATATAAAGTATTAGTTATATAAAATTAATAGTTATATAAAGTATTAGTTATATAAAATATTAATACTTTGACATCCACTTGAAAAAAATAAGAATTAAATCATAGAGTGAGCATGTGGTGTCAAAATCAATTCATAACTTTACAAAGACTTACAAGCATAGGGCATGTTCATCCCTTTACACAAATTACAACAAGAATTGCTTCAAAAGCACCAAATGCCCAATCTATGAGCTATACAACATATTAGAAATCTATAAATAATTTAGTTTTACTCCACTCCAGTAAGGTGTGGAATGTTATATGCATAATCCAGTAGGAGTGGAATGTTATATGCACAAGCCAGTACAACTGTTTATAGTTCATCACTTGAGTTAGTTGCTCAACGTCATGATTAGTGTGAAATGGATGTTACTGTTAAGATGCTATGCTGAAAGAGCTCACTTTCTTTCGTGTTGCAACCACAAGTGGAGCTTCTGGAGAATTTGTAATAGCAAATTTGTCATGCATAAATTTGCTACCCATTGTTATCCACAATGAATTCATCTTTTGGAACAATCTTGTAGCAATAACAACTTTTTAGTCCCTTCTAGCCCTTGTAACACACATGATCATTGTTTTTTACTTGCTGAAAATTCAAAATGACATAAAATTTACCAACAGTGGCAACTCGATGGCGCTCCTACCTTCCACTCTCAGTACCCTGCAGTAATGAAGAGAAATAGATAGAATTAGTACACTTTAAAAGCTAATAAAGGTTATATTGCAGGCCAACAATACTGTAAGATTCAATTACTACATGTTATGAAGTTGAAGTCATTTTTTGTGCACCTTATCCGTACATGATTATTTTTTTATAGTGGTCCATTTTCAATGAAGATATCCATGCTCCGAAGGATATACATAGCAGAACCCAACACAAAAACTTTCAAAAAATAAGAGAGTTCCCTACATCTCCATTGTTAAGGGCACATAGATGCTGGAACTCGTAATCAGAAAAACGCACTGAGAAAATTAGTGCATCTTGATGTTGATATTTTTGTAGATTAGTATACACATATTTCTGCAATGACTGTACAAACTGAATTGTTTGGTGTAAAATAGCTTCTTTGATTTTCAATTCACTACCTAGCATGCTGCTAAATTCCCTCCATATTTATTCTATGCTCTTTCGATTGTCCATGGACATCTGGCAGGAATTCCCCTTCCACCTCTCCATTTTCATCTGCATTATGCTTGCTTCTTCCTTGATTTTTTGAGGAAAAATCAAAGAGGACTTCTTTTGAGGAAGCATTGCAACGACCAAATTCTGCACGATCGGAAAAGGTAAGAGAGCCTTGGGCGAAGATAATTATCTTGTGGCCTTGGCATTTTCTAGTGCGTGATGGTAGCTGTAGTTAGCTACAACTGCCTCTCCAATAACACAGGTATTTTAGGTGTCGCAGATGTCGCTGTAATTGCCACTCAAAAATATAATGGGTGTCGTAGATGTCGCTGAAACTACCACTCGAAAAGATAATGGAATAGCCGTGATTGAAATTGCCACTGCATGGAGAGAATGCCTCCGCCTTTCAATTGAACAATTAAAATTTTAAGAGATGTCGAGATGTCTGCAAAATAACAGACGGGACAAATTTCAAGGAAAGATAAGAAGAGTTGACGACACTGGAAGGTGACCAGATTCAAAAGAATAGGCCTATCGGCCTAATTACTAATTGTTAATAGAATTTGTCCTTGAAATTTTTAAATTTCTTTTTGATGTAGGTTTAAATCTTTCTTTATAGATCCAAGTCTTGATCTATCAACTTGAAGAAAGATTTCACCTTGAGAGATTTAATCCCTCTTGGCTATTGATAGATCCAGAGTTAAATATCGATCTACACTTTATATATATATATATATATTGTCATTAAATATCATTGACAAAACATTGAATATTATTGACAAAACCATGAGTTGCGAAAACCTAGAGACCGAAAACCACCAATAAGAAAATTTACTATTTTAGCATGCTTACTAGAAATCAGCCTCTTCGAGGGGGAAACCTCCTTTACATTACGTAAATGAAAAAATCTTGGATGATTCAAATGAGAAAAACCTAATTTATATATATAGGGGTCTAAGGGGTCCCAATATAATCAGATCCTACATAACAATAATAATGTAAGGGTAGAACAATAACAATAGTTGGCTTTTATGGGGCACAATAATAACATTATGGGGACTACATGGGCACAAAAATAATAGCAAGGGGGCTACACTAATATTATAGGGACCTAACATGCCCCTCTCCTTCAAAAAAGTGTTGTCCTCAATGGTTGAGCAGTTATGGATTCTTCTATATAAAATTCTCATCCTCCCATGTGGAATATTTAGATGGTAAGTTATTCCACTTGATGAGATACTCTTAATTTTTTACACGAAGTTCATCAAGATTTCAGCTCCATGTGATAAAAATTTAAGCTTCTGAAACCTTGTAGAAAAAATGTTATAGAAAAAATTCCAAGATGACTTGTTTGAATAAGTGAAACCCTAGAATCCCAAGCTCTGATACCAAATGTTATGCAACCATCTCATAACATAGAATAAAATATAGATAAATGACTTAGAAATCAACCTCTTTGAGGGGGAAACCTCCTTTACATTACATAAACGAACAAATCTTGGATGATTAAAATGACAAAAACCTACTTTCTATATATAGGAGTCTAAGGGGTCCCAATGTAATCAGGGCCTACATAAAAATAATAGTGTAAGGGTAGAAACGGGAGATAGAGCGATTTTGAACTGCAGAGGGCGCGCGAAGACCTAGCTAGCCGGCCAATCTTGTTTCTCTGTGTTCGGGGCCGCTGGCCTGCCTCAGCCAGCGCTGTGGAAGGCTTGGCTGTGCCATCCATTGGTACGAGGGGTCTCCGAAGCTCTGAGGTGTTCGGGGCCGCTGTCTTGGTCCAGCGACGTGCGTGGTGCTCTGTGGAGACTCTGCACCTCGGTCTTCTTACGTGGTATCTCACTTTTCCCTGTTTTGGATTTCGAAGGGGTCCTTCACCTCTGGTTGCTGAATACATTTCATATGGTTTGCTGTGTGGGTGGTCTCTGAGCTCGATCCTCTGTCGGCTCAGCGCTTGGTCTCGTGGCTGTGATGGAGACCCTGGGTGATGCCCAAATCCCCCCCACTCCGCCTCCCCCTCCCGATGCGGAAGCCTTCATTAAACTTCTCGCCTCCATGCCGAAGAAGAAAGCCTCTGAGGCCTCTAAGTTTGTAAAAAGACTGGAAGACATCCCTGAAATCTCGCTCCCGCCTGAGGGGCCGATCAAGGTCGCCCTTTCGTTAGCTGACTGTGCCTTGGTTGGCCAGTTTACAGGTCTCTGGCCCTCTCCTAAAGCCACGGAAAACTGGGTTACTCGAAACTGGGCGCCTCTTATCAAAAACAGAGTCACCTCGTATTTTTTAGGGAGGGGTTTCTTCCTGTTCGAATTCTCTGATAAAGAGGATAAGGATTTGATTTTCCGGAACGGTCCCTATTTTATGGGACCTCAGGGACTGTATCTAAACAAATGGATGCCCGACTTCGACCCTGCAGTCGACGTCCCTACTGCTGTCCCTGTTTGGGTTAGGCTACCTAATCTGCCTGTGCACTGTTGGAACTGGGAGTCCCTCAAGCACATCGGGAACACTTTAGGCAAATTTATCGACCGCGCTAATAGTAAAGACCAATATGACTGCGTGAGAATTTGTGTCGAAGTGGATCTGGAGGTCGGTCTTCCTGAGGCAATAAAAATCAGAGTTGGTAGCTGGACTCACGTCCAAAAATTGGACTATGAGCAACTTCCATTTAAATGTCGGAAATGCCATGTTTATGGCCATTTTGCGAGAGGCTGTCCGATAAACAGTGAAGTTGAAAAAGGTAGTGAAGAAAGATGGAACCAGGTAAAAAGAAATAAAACTTCTCACAAAGGTCCAAGATCAGGAAACGCTAATGGTAAGGGTCCTCAATCAAACCACGTGATCCAAACTCCCCACTTGGAAGAGCATAGCAATAAGTTTGCTAAGTTAAGCTCAGCAAATGAAGAAATCCTTGAGGTCGAACAGCAGAAGGAGGATTTGTCACACAAAGAGACCCCCTCGGCCTCAAAGCATGTTGAAAGCAACGAAGGCAGATCGAAAGAGATTCTCTTAGAAGAGATCGAGGAAGTGCAAGTCTCGGAGGAATCTGAAGAAGAAGGTGAGATAGGAGACTCGCAAACCTCGGCCAGAAGGTCAACGAGAGGCCGAAAATCTACACGAGAAAAAAGAGAGCAGGAAACCTATAAGGACAAACTCCAAGGAAGCCAACCCACCTTAGAGAAACTCCTGGCAAGATCTCCGAAGGTGACTAGAAACCAGACTCAGAGCACTAGAGGTGCTCATCATTCCAAAAGCAAATAATGAAGTTAGTCTCCTGGAATTGTAGGGGTCTGGGGAGCAGAATGAAAGAGGAAGCAGTTAGAAGCCTTATAAGATCAGAATCCCCGGAATTTCTCCTCATCCAGGAGACCAAAATGGAGGATAAAGATTTTCTCCAGATTAGCAAGAAACTGTGGAAAAATAGTGAAAGCCAAGCTGTTTCAGCAAGAGGCGCTTCCGGAGGCCTGGGCACTGTATGGAATGGCAGCAAATATGTTAAGTTAAAAGTAATCTACAACACTCATTGGCTCTTTCTAAAGCTGCAGCATGTTGACACTCAATACGCTCTATGCCTCTTTAATGTTTACGCCCCTGTCAGCGCAGGGGAGAAAAGAGCCTGCTGGGACTCCATCAGAGGACTGGCGGACTCGGAAAACCTCTCCAATATCATAATCGCTGGAGACCTTAATCTTACTCTGTCATCCTCTGAAAAGCGAGGCGGGTGCTCTGTCAAAGATCCAGCGAGGTAATGGGTGGAGGATTTGCTTCAAGATTGGGATATGATCGACATCAAGCCAGCCTCCGGTAAGTTCACATGGTCCAATAAAAGACTCGGCCCGGGGCATATCGCTGCAAGACTAGATCGGTTTCTTGTTCATAGTTCATTTCTGCTCTATGGTCTTGAATCGAGTATGCATATTTTGCCTTCCTCCGTATCTGATCATCGACCTATAAAGCTCGAGCTAAGGGCCAATTTGGATCACGGCCCTATTCCCTTTAAGTTCAATGCCCATTGGATCAAAGAGCCGTCCTTCATGAAGCTTGTGGAAGAAAGCTGGAAGCTCCCAGTGAAGGGGTCAGCCTTCTATGTTTGGGAAGAAAAGTTAAGAAAAGTCAAAGCGGCCATTAAACAGTGGGTAAAGTCCCTTCCCCACCCTACTGTGGAAAGAAAAAGGATCCAAGCCTGTTTAGTGAATCACCATTTGAAAGTGGAAAATGAAGAGATTACCAAAGATATTTTAGACAAGGAGGCCGATCTTCAACAACAACTTCATAAGGCTAGCTTGGCTGAGGAAGAATTTTGGAGGCTCAAATCTCGATGTCTTTGGATTAAGGCTGGAGATAGGAACTCCTCTTTTTTTCATAAACAAGCCCAGGCTCGTAAGAACTATAATTCCATCACAGAAATCAAAGATGAGACTAGCAAGCACTCAGACATTCAAAGCATAAAAAGAGCTGCGTTTCTCCATTTTAAGAATCTGTACAGTGAAGAGGAGGGGCTGGGGTATAATCCAGCCCTGGTGAATGAAGTTCCCACTTTGATTTCCCCCAGGAAAAATAAGTATCTGGAAGCAGAGGTTTCTAACTCCGAAATAAAAGTTGCTCTCTTTGCAATGGAGCCAGATAAGGCGCCAGGCCCTGATGGGTTTACTGCCAGGTTCCTGCAGGCTTGTTGGCTGTTCATTGAAAAAGACTTATGTAGGATGCTTAGGAAATCTCAAAACTGCCATAAAATAGGGGGAAGCACTAATTCATCGTTCCTAGCCCTCGTCCCCAAGGAAAATGGAGCCAACACATTCAACAGATTTAGGCCTATATCTCTTTGTAATATAGGATATAAGCTGATTACTAAAGTTATTGCAAACCGTTTAAAAACCATTCTACCTGACATCATTTCGGAGAATCAGGGGGGTTTTATTAAAGGAAGGCAGATTGTTGACAATTACATCTTGGTTCAGGAGGCAATCCACTCCAGTCAGCTCTGGAAAGAGAAAGGAATGGTTATTAGGCTCGACTTAGAAAGTGCCTTCGACAGGGTGAGACACAGGTTTCCGTGGGATACTCTGCACAAGTTTGGCTTTGGTTCTAAATTTATCAATTGGATTCAGGCTTGTATAAGTGAACCTTGGATTGCTCCCCTGGTGAATGGGAGGGCAACTGACTTTTTTAGAGCTTCCCGAGGACTGAGGCAAGGGTGTCCTCTCTCGCCCCTGCTCTTTGTGCTCCAAGCTTCTGTCCTCAGCTTTCTCTTGAATAAGAAGCAACATGATCAAGAAATTTTGGGTCTGTGCATTGCAAGGGGGGTTAAAAGTATAAATCATGCCTTATTTGCTGATGACTCCATCTTACTGGGCGCAGCCTCAGTCCCCTCGGCCAATAAGTTTAAAGAGGTGGTGGATGGGTATTGTGAAGTCTCTGGAAGTAAGCTCAATAAAGGTAAATGCCATATCTATTGCTGGAACACGTCGGCCACTGCCCTCCATGCAATCTCCTCCTGTTTCGGTGTTGCTGCCTCCTCTTCATGGACTTCCTTTAAGTATTTGGGTCTTCCCATTTTCCAAAAAGGCTCCCTCAGCAGAGACTGGCTTCCTCTGCTGGATAAATTCAAAGCCAAGATTCTGGCCTGGGGTTACAACTGGCTAAATCTGGCTGGAAAATCTGTGCTCATAAAGGCTGTCTTAAACAGTCTCCCCATATACCAATTTGCAGTCATGCTGGCTCCCATTGGCATTATGAAAAAGATGGAGGAGCATATCAGGAAATTTTTCTGGAAAGGAGGGAAATCGAATGAAAAAAAAATCCCTTTAATCAGCTGGGATAAAATCTCCTTGCCAAGATTGGAAGGAGGCCTTTACTTCAAGAGTATCAGCACACAAAATGTTGCGTTGGGGGTGAAGCTGTTATGGCGAATTATTGCTCCTAATCCGGGATGGGCGCAGCTGGCTCTGTGGAAAAAATACTTCCGTGGAAAGAGGAAAAGATGTCTGGACAACCCCATTGCTAAATCAGGCTCGATGATCCATAAGCTCTGCGCTAAAGCCCACTCTCTAATCAGTCAACACGCTCACTGGATTCCGGGCAATGGCAAACACATAAAAATCTGGGAGGATCGAATCATGGCCAATGATCCTATTGCTGATGACAATTCTCTTAGCATGTTGAAAGATTGGATGACTAGAGCCAGCTTCATTACCTTGTGGGACATTTCCCAGTGGGTGGGCGATGCCTGGCAAAGCTGGATTGAGCTAGAAGTCCCTCCTAACCTGTTCAAGGAGCGCGAAAGACTGCTGGGTCATTTACAAGGCAAAGCCCCTTTAAACAGAAGAAAGCCAGATGTTCGTGGTTGGGGTTCGATCCCTGGAAATTATGCTGTCTCAATGGGCTACAATCATTTGATATCTCGCCCCCATGTCCCCCTCGATCTTGAGCCCTGGAAAGGCATCTGGTCACACTCTTCGATTCCAAAAATTGATATTTTCTGCTGGCTCCTCTGTCATAAGAGGATTCTGACCGATGATAGACTCCAGAAACGGGGTTTCCAGGGACCTTCGAGATGCTCGCTGTGTGGTGGGAATGAAGAGACTGCCTCTCATTTGATGCTCCACTACAGCTATGCGACAGAGATTTGGCATGAGTTCCTAAGACCTTGGACTACTGAATTTGTCCTTCCCATAGATATTCCTGATTTGTTCTCGAACTGGAGGGCTAAATTTCCTGGAACCTCCTCCAAAAACAGTCCCATTTCTACTGTCTGGCTCGCGCTCCCTAAGATTATTTGCTGGCATGTTTGGCTGGAACGAAACCAGCGGATTTTCAGAAGCATCAAGTCTGATATCAAAATCGTGATGGTAAAAATCAAAAGCCAGTTAAAGGACTGTGTAGGCGATCTCTAGGACGGTGCGATTCTGAGCAAGCAGGATTCTATTTGGGTCGATATGCTCGGCTTGCATCTCAATGGCTCTGTCCGATCACCTATCCGCCTCTTTGAATGGCAAATCCGGTTGAGCGCAGATGATTTTCCAGATTTCTGCGCTAAGTTAGGTCGCTCTGCCTTATTCTTCGACGGAGCTGCTAAGGGGAATCCAGGAGCTTCAGGTGCTGGAGGTATTATCAGAAGTGCTGATGGAATGAGTGTTTTGAGATTTGCCTGGGGAGTGGGCTTCAACACCAGCTTCCAAGCCGAAGCGCTGGCCCTCCTCCAGGGTCTTAAACTGCTGATTTCTCTTGGTATTTCTGATGCTACAGTCTTTGGCGACTACCAATCCATTATTAAAATCATGGTTGACAGATCTTCTCCCTCTGATCTACGACTCTCAAGATTGATGATCAGAATTAATTCTTTAGTAAATTGTTTTCAGAGTTTAAATTTTTTGCATGTCAAGAGAGATCTCAACAAAGAAGCCGATGCGGAGGCCAACAAGGCAGTCCTTCTCTCCCATGGAGTCCTTCAAAGAGATGGAGTCAATTGCTGGGATCCCATTCCATAAATCTCTTGTTTAATGTTTTACTGTCTTTTACTGAATCAGTTCGTTTGTATTTTCAAATTTGGTAAGGTAGCGGAAATCAGTTATATTATGGATTGTAAAAAAAGCTGGCCTGTAAGTGAAAGGGCTCTGTTGTTCCCTGCTGGAGAGATTTGGGCTCTGCCCTTACATACTGTAACCTGAATTGAGGCTTTATGGCCAGAAATCAATATACTCCACTAATCGTTTCTGTAAAAAAATATAATAGTGTAAGGGCACAACAATAAAAATAGTGGGCTTCTATGGGGCACAATAATAACATTATGGGGATTACATGGGCACAAAAATAAGAAAAAGGGAGCTACACTAATATTGTAGGGACCTGACATTCAGGAGCCAAGTGGATTGCCTCCAAAGCATGAGATCCAACATGAAACTCACTTGCAGTAGGATGCTCCTTTACCCAACATTGGTATGTATAGGTTGTCAACCATTGAGATGGAGGAGATAAAGAAATAGGTGCAAGAATAGTTGAAACAAGGGGTCATAAGGCCAAGTTATTTTCCATGTGGTTCAACTATTGAGTTGGTGCTAGAGAAGGATGGCGCATGGAGGATGTGTGTGGAATACAAAGCACTCAACAAAATAGTGGTGAATAATCGGTACCCTCTCCCTTGCATTGATGATTTGTTAGATCAATTGAAAAATGTTGCCTATTTCACAAAATTGGACTTGCACAATGACTATCATTAGGTCAGGATTGTAGAACAGGATGTCTAGAAGACTGCATTCAAGACAAAAGATGGCCTGTTTGAATGGTTGGTGATGCCATTCGGACTATGCAATGCTCAAGCCACATTCATGAGGGAGATGAATGATATTTTCATACATTTTCTTGATGATTTTGTACTTGTGCATCTTGATGAAATTCTTGTTTGTAGTAGGACATGGTAGGATCATGTGAGTCATGTTAAAATGGTGCTTAGTGTTTTGCAAAAATAAAAATTGTATGTCAAAATGTCTAAGTGCGAATGTGGTAAGGCCTCTTTGGTTTACTTGGGTGACATTGTTAGAGGAGTACAGTGAAAAATAGATCCTTCTAAAATTGATGTGATTTTAAAGTGTCCTAAACCCACCAATGTTAAAGAGGTTCGTAGCTTTTTGGGTGCAGTACAGTACTAGAGAAGGTTCATTGCCAATTTCTCTATCATTGCATCCCCCTTACATGCATTGACAAGTGTGAAGCAAACCTTTCAGCGGGGAAGAAAGTAGCATAAATCCTTTGATACACTGAAAGAGAGTATCAGTACCACACTAGTTTTGGCCCTACCTAACCTCCAGGAGCCTTTTCAGATAGAGACAGATGCTAGTGGGTATGCCATGGGAGAAGTGTTGATGCAGTAGAGGAAACTTGTATGTTACCATTTAGAGACATTCTCCCAAGCTGTTGTGAACTATCCCACATATGACAAGGAGTTGTATCCCTTGCTTAAAATCATGAAGAAGTGGGAGCCTTATCTGATTGGCAAGGAGACTATCATTCACACAGATCACTAGCCCTTGCAATACCTACATTCGCAAACCAAGATTCAACAAGCACATCATCTCTGATTGATGGGATTCCTCCAACAATTTCACTTGGTAAAAAAAAATACAAGAAGGACACTAGTGACAAAGTGGTAGATATGCTTTCTCGCCATCCTATTTCCTCATCTATAGTTTTTGAAAAATATTCTTTATATTTTGAAAGTTATATTGAACAATATGTTGATGATGAAGATTTTAAAGATGTTTATGAAAATCTAACACATGATTCGCAGGTAGAAATTTACCATTTGCAGGGAAAATTGTTGTACCATATTGGGAAACTTTGTATTCCCACCAGTGAAAGAATACATGTAATCAGAGATGCACATACCTCTCTTTTGTCGGGTCATTTTGGTGTAGAAAAAACTTTGTGTCATTTACAAAGGTTTTGTTATTTGCCTCACATTAAAAATATTATGACTCGGTATGTAAAGGGATGTGTGTTGTGTTTATTTTTCAATCCCTCTAATAGAAAATTGGGGCTTTACACACCACTCCTTGTTCCGAGTTGTCCATGGGAAAGAGTGTCAATGGTTTTTGTAGGTGGTTTTTCTTTGTCTAGGATAGGTCATGACTATTTGTATGTCGTTTTGGATTGATTTAGAAAAATGTGTGTCTTAATGCCTTGTAAGAAGCGGGTCACTGTAGAGCAGGCCACTCATCTTTTCTTCCAATTTGTATGGGTTCATTTTGGGTTTCCCACATCCATTGTTTTTTATTGAGACTCGCTTTCTTGGAGAGTTTTGGACAAGTCTGTGAAAAATTATGGACACAAAGTTGAAGAGGAGAAATACATTTCATCCGTAGACCGAGGGACAAATAAAGGTTTTCAACTGCATAGTGATACATTTACTCTGAGGTTATTGTGGCAAGCATCCAAAATTTTGGGACGAGCAACTTCCTTATGTATAACATGCATACAATCGGGCAATGCATTCATCCACTTAGAGATCGCAGTTCAAGACATGCCTTTGATATTTTCCAAAGGATCCCTTAGACATGGTATTTGGGAGAGATGAAGATTACAATGAGAAAGATGTCAGGGAAAAATCACATAATTTCATTCAGCGGATTCAGATGATTCAATAGGCAGTGCAAGAGTAGTTGGAGAAAAGTTTAGCTCTATATACATTTTCGACATGGAAAACACTGGGTTGGAGATAGGATGTGGCTCCACATCAGAAAAAATAGGTTGAAATGGGAAGGAAAGAATTTGAGACCAATCCAATGTGACCCATCCACCATATTATAAAATATTGTAGACGATGCTTTTCGTCTCGATTTTCTAGCATACATGCAGATGTACTCAATGGTGAACATTGAAAGCATGAAGCTTTAGGAAGCTCCTTCGATCATGGACACCAAAGAGGTTGTAAAAGTTCCTATAGTGGACGATTTTGCACCTGAATACTTTGACAAACTACCTGCAGATATTATTCTTGACAGGAAGACCAGGAATTCACAATGGGGAGATGTGGAGTACCTTCGTATTGGTTTCAAGGAAATGCATCCAAGGAAGGAAAAATGGATTAAAAAGGATAAAGTGAGAGAGAAATTCTCTCACTTTCCAATTGACTCATAAAGTTTTTGGTGGCCCAAAATCTCATTAGTGGGGAGGGATTATTCGGGTGGCTCCAGATATAAAAGTGGCCTTGAAAAAACTCAAAACTCAAAACTCAAAGTCATATGATTAGAGCAAAACTAGGACTAGAATGTAGTGGTCGTCGTCCTAATTCCAATGACGTGAATGGCACTCAAATATGAGTTTATATGCTAAAGTTATAGTCGGTCAAATTTCTGGTCAAATTAGGCCAAGTGATAGTCACTAACGAGGCAACAATTTGGCAAAGGGTTGGCGCACGAAATTCGGCAGTCAAAAAGGTAAAATTTGTTTCCTTTGTAAAATTTTCGGTGACCCCTAATTTTTGGTCAATGGTTTATGTTTGACATATTCTAATATAAAAATTAAACAAAAAAATTATTATTTCTGGGTTGACGGACCACCACCCCCACCAACCCCCATACGAATATACATATATATTAAAAATAGGTTGGCAGGTGGTCAAGCCTTACCAATCCACTGCCAACTATCATATTAAAATAGGGGTGGCAAGCGGTCAAACCTAGTCACCCTCGTTCCATTGTATTCGTAGCCATATAACAAAATAAACATATATGGGTTGGGCCACCAGATAATCGAGGTCTGCCAACCATGTATAATGTCACGACATGGAGGGAGGTCGGCGGGGGTTGAACTCGCTCGGCCCAAGTGGACCAACCCACCAATGGGCTGCCTCATAAATATGACCACCATAATAAACAAGAACTCGAAGTTCAACAAAAGCACCAATAGACAACTATTTGAGGGAGGCTGCAAGGTTGGAACCCGAGCCCTGCCCCCTCCCAATTTACCAGTTTCCAACTTCCCACATGGTCGCACCTTGTTTCATATGCCCAAAAACTTATACATAACTGAAACCTTTCATTCAATGGGGTGAAAGAGAGCGAAGTAGAGGTCCAATGCAGAACCAGGAGCATTCCAGGTGGGGCGAAACCCTTGACCTGGTATCTTTGTTGATGCTAAGAAGATTTTTTGGGGACCAGAAGTGCCAGTGTCGGAACGTGATAAATTTATAGTCATTTTTTCATGATTTTTCACCCGGAATCCAACCATGCAACCTGTTTCTCCAGCAAGCATCTTCATTTTCAGACCATCCCCGAAAGTGGAGGTATAAGGTGTAAATTTGTAAATTTATTATAACCCATTTTTGTTGTTATTTAATGAAAATACGCCTCCCTACATTGATTATGGCTTGGAGATGTATCCCACATTGGGTGAAATCCGTAATCAAATCATCTTGTGTCTTTGATTTTATGTTTGATTATGATTTCCGCTTCTTTTATTGTGTTTAATTTACTTGGTTATACACTCTTTTATACGAAATTTTGTATGCATCCATGAAGTAAAAGATCTGGATAATTGCTATAGTAACTATTTTAATTGTTGAACCTCCCTCTTGTTAATAAGATTTTATAATATTACCTAAATCTGCAGTAAAAGTAAGTATTGTGTAAAGTAAGGATATGTGTAAATTTCCTTTATATCTGGAATTTTCAGGAAAAATTCAGATACTTCTAGCATGGTGTACCATAGCTTAAATTCAGATACTTTCATCATGGTGCAACAAAGCTTAAATTCATATAATTTTATCATGGTGCAACATATCTTATTATGGATAAACAAGATACATAGTTTCAGCATTTCATTCTGATTCCTCACTGAAACATTCTTTCATGGCCCTTCAAATAAGCATTCTTCTAAATCTAATGAATGATCTTATAACTCTATCTAATTGTATGTTCATCTTTTTTTGGCTTCCCAAAAGTTTTGTGGATGTCTCCTCGCTTCCTCTCTCTTCTTACCTACTTCTACTTTGTCTTCTCAACTCCTATCCAACTGACATTCCTCGTCTCTCTTCGTCTTCTCAACTCATATGCTGCTGATCTTGCTTGCCTCCCTTCGTCTTCTCAACTCCTATCCTACTCAACTTTGATTTATATGTTTTATTTTTCTATTGCAGCAAATCTAAATTTTTAGCACTTTAACTATCTATATATTCACTTTTGAGTTCATTAACTTCAATGATACTCTCATATTTTTCTATCTTTTATGCTTTGTGTTTCTCACCATGGTGACTCTTCTACTTTTATCTTCCACACTATATACCTTCTAAGCAATGAAATTCTTCTAGTGGAAATGAGGATATCATTAAAAATAAAAACCATGAGTACACAAATGTTTAATGATTTACATTAAACTAAAATCATGTTCAATAGATTATAAAAAATAGAAATATAAACTTCTTGCCTAACCTTATTTTCATCATACTTGTTACATTAATAAGAATCCTAACACAATCCATATGTAATTCTAAATACAACATCACAAATCGGTCCAATAGATCCTCTCAATACAATATCACAACTCAGTCTAGACATCCTTTCAAATGTGACAACTCAATTTAGGCATTAATGTATAAGTTCTCACTCTCAATAGTATTTTGGGTGTCTTATCTTCTAGAATATAGTGATGTACAAATAAATTTCTCTTTAGATAATATTTCAATTGATTCCATATGTCCTATAGATAATGTCCTTTTTAAAATTGGTGGTACCTTATTGTTGCAGCAGGGTCCCTCAGGACCGCAATTTTGATAAAAATATAGTATTTTTTGTAATTTTACATTGTGTGCGCTAAGAAATGCATAGGTCAAGGGGCTTTGGGGCAGGTCAAAGCCCCCCATGAGTTTTAATGGGAAAAAGTGTAGAACTAGGGGTCACTAACCACAGTTTGCAGACCTTAGATGAGCGCAGGCTAAAGATATAAATAGAAGTGTAGAACGAGTCGAATAAGATAGTTTTAAGGTTGAAGTAAGTTTTGGTATAATGCTATGAGTTGTAAAGAAAATGTGTCTAGGTATAGAAGGCTCTTGTAAGCTGTGTGCGTAGAGACCTTAGTCCTGCTGTGTGTAGACCCTGCTGGCTATGTGTGCGGGTAGAACTGAAGTATTGTAATGATGTTATGTACCGTGAATGAATAAAGGATTGTTTTGGGATAATTATGAGTATCAAATGCATGTGTGATTTTCTTTATGATCTGTTTTTGTGTATTATTTCCGGTTACTGTGTCAATTATATTATCTATGTTGGATCGTTTGCGCACATTCTCTTCAATATTATCTGAATTTTGAATGCATAGATCTGTTACTGTAATATCTGAATAACAAGTTACTTAGAATATTGAAGGGATTGTGAAGCCCTTATCTACGCGGGTGCAGGGTACCCTACGTAAGTTGACCTAGATCTACGTGGTTAGGGTTCCTATTGTGAAGGTCGGTTTGCTATCATTATAGATCTGAAGACACCCACATCATTTACTTCTCTCTCAGGGTGTTGAAACTTGGTTCCAGCACCCACCTATGCTTCTTTGGGTGAGACTTTGACCTACGCAAGTAGGTCACTGCCGAAAGGGCCAGTAGTAAGAGGGTTTTGTTGGTTAAGCTTAACTCCGAACCTGGGTTAGGACCCCTCAAGCCAACACTTATCTTCTGGCACTTATTGATGTACAAATCAATTGTTCTTTAGAGATTGTTTCAATTGATTTCATATGTTACATAGATAATATCTCTTTTAAAATTAATATTAAAGGAATGTAGATTATTTGATTTTTAATATTTTTAGTAATGGCATATAAATTATGTATTTTTTAAGATTTGTATTGGTTAATGATACATTATTTGTAAATCTAAGATTTTATTAATTTAAGTGTGAAAAAATAAATATCATAACTTTTTCAATAAAATGTTCAATAATGCAGACGTATCCATTTTAAGGCTAAACTAATCATTATATTCTAAATTTCATATGTTTTCTATTTAACTTTAAGATAAAATTTCTAGTAAGATGACTTTACCCCACTAAATCCCCAAACCATACAAAGACAACCCTTCTATTGAAAATAGTTTCAACTTCAAGAACATAACTTTGTCATATATATTCATACTGATAATAACAACATAACCTTATTCCTTATGAATTAGTAACCAAATCCCAAAGGATTGTTGTGGATTCAGATGTAAACCTCCAATATATATATATATATATATATCTCGGGTGGCATGAATATATTTAGTTAATACTTTATGTATAATTACTAATTGTTAATATTAATTTATTTTTGAGAATATTTAATTTTTTTTTTTATGTAGGTTTCTTTCTTTATAAATCCATCTTAACTCTCGATCTATCAAGTTGAGAGGGATAAAATCTCTCAAGGGGAAAACATATTGGGTGCAAAACTTGAGGAACAATACCTCTTGTTTCTTGATAGATCTGGAGTTAAATATAGATTTACGCTAGTTATACGTGGGGAAAATAGGGATAATTGAAGGTCTCTTCCACAGATCATTCTTCACATCTTCCGTAGGTTCGGTCTCACTATGTAGGGGAAACCTCTTGCTGTTCGATCCCTGGGAGCGCCGCTGCTTCTGAGGCTACCAAGACGCTTGGATTCGTTGCTGCCACTGAGAGATAGGTACACATCTCTTCTGAGAGACGAAACAACTAGGTTTAAATACTTCTGCCGGTTTGTTTGAGGTCACATTTCACCAAAGCCTCCCGCTTCTACAGCGTCCAAGACGCTTGGATTCGTTGCTGCCATTGAGAGATAGATATGCATCTCTTTTGAGAGATGGAACAACTAGGTTTAAATACTTCCACGGGTTTGTCTGAGGTCACCTGCTCTATTTCATCGAAGCCTCCCGATTCTACAGCTGCCAAGACGCTTGGATACGTTGTTGCCGCTGAGAGACAGGTGTGGAGTTATCTTCTACTCCATCGAAAAGGGTTATTCTGAACTAGGGGTTTGCAAGTATGGCTCCCAAATTCGCATAGATAATTGTCAGCCCAGTTCTGTCTGCCTTTGAGAGTCAAGCTCCTACCCATATTGTCAGTGAAGGCCCAGCTCCAACTGTGCAGGTGGTAAAGGCTTCACTGGATGAGGCCTTGAAGTTTTCTGAAAGTGCCTTAATCTGTCGGTTTAATGGCTTTTGGTCATGGCTGAAAACTCTCCATAGTTGGATCTTGGAGGTATGAAAGCATGTCATTTCTGATGAAATTAATATCTACCCCTGTGCTGAGGGTTTATTTATAGTAGATTTTGAAAACTCTGAAAGCAAACAACGCATTTTAGATTCTGGCCCTTGGTTTTGGGAAAACTCGGGCCTATTCATGAAGCCATGGAACCCATCATTCGATCCCTCAACAATTGTCATAACCTCAACACTAGTTTGGGTCAGATTGCCAAACCTACCTTTGCATCTCTGGAATCTCTCCTCGCTAAAATCCATTGGAAATGAAATTGGGAAATTTTATTGCAGGTGCCCTGAAATAGAAGAATATGTTAGAACCACCTATGCACACATCTGTGTAGAAATGGACTTCAACACCGGATTCCCAGCTGAAATAATCCTAAAAAGCAAAGAATATGTATGGAACCAGAAACTCGACTATGAAAGTGTCTTCTTTAGATGTCGATCCTGCTTTGAGACAGACCATCTAGCCAAAAATTGCCCAAAAGTCACCCAAAAAAATTCTGTTAGAAAGAATCACCATAGATCTACATGGTGGGAAGAAGCATAAAAGGAACATTATACTGTCATCAAGGAAGAATACTCTCTAGAAAACTCTGAATCACAAGAAATCAGGCAAGAAAGAAACAACCCTCAAGACAAGCAGGGGGAAAGCCCTGCCCAACAACAAAAAAATGAACTCGACAGCCCCTCAAGCACCAACAATTATGAGGATTTGAATACCACACAAAATAAATCTTCATTTAGCAGCAAATAATATCTCCCAAATCTCGAAGATAAGACACGAGTGTCCCAAGAATCAGAAGAGATGAAGGAGGTGAAAGATAAAGGAAGTTCGAAGACTGTAGAGAAGAAAAAGAAAGCTACAACACCAATCTCGCCAACAAAGACGAGAAGCTAGACAATTAAGATCTAAGAAAATTATAGGTCCGATAGACCAAAGTTTGGTCTCAGTGGACGTTAACCATCATCATCATCATCATCATATATATATATATATTGCTTGTCATTTCTCCAAGAGGTGCTTGGAGAGGCGCTCTACAACCTAGTATAGGGTACATATGTAGATGTAATGTAAGAAAGTTTGTAAACATTTGTAATGCCGGCTCAATTGTAATCAATATATTTGTAATAATTATCTCTCCCTCTTAACTAGGATTTATATTTACGAACACTCAAAAAAGAGGTATGGTAAATAAATATAAATATAAATAAACTAGAGGTGTGTTGTAGAGGTAAATCCCCTCTACGGACAGAGGCGATCCCTACTAGCCCAGATTGGGTCTAGCAACAATCAAACACGCAATGGAAAGTTCCTAATTGCAATAAACCAGCTTGCAAAGAAGGCTTACCTTGAATCCAACGCTGTTGCTTGTAGAGAAAGTAGCACTCCCGTTCCTTAGCTCCAGCAGATCACGATCCTCATGATCTCCGTGATTGGACACCTGCATGCGCAAGAAACAAAACAAACGCAAGCGTAAAATCTAGCATATGCAACTATATGTTAGTTAGAGAAGACATAACTCATCATCATAATCAACAACATGAGTGGAACCATAACCAATAGTTGTTTATCATTAATCAATCAAAGGAGGATACAACCTGGCTCTAACGTTGAATTCTCCTTTAGAGGGTCGCCAGTGGAACACGTCTCGAAAAAGCATGTCGGGGATGGGACAAGCCTCTCTCTCCGGATGTCTCAACAATAATCTCCTTGCTTGGATTTGGCCTTAAGGGAATGAATCAAGGCTCTTGCAGCATTAGGCTCTGATGGCTCTTGGGAACTAGCTTGCAAAGGAGATGAGTGGGGCTTTTATAGATGGAGGAAGGCAGATCCCTATAATAATGGGATTGGCCCATCTCATGGCTTCCATGAGAGGTGGCAAACCACTTACATTGGAGACTGAGCCAAACCTCCCACCAGAAACCAGTTTATGATTGGTTAGGACTCTGACTCAAACTCCCATTTATTTTTAAAAACACTCCTTAAATGGCTGATGAAGCTTAATTATGAGATGAGCGCCAATTACGCACCCTATTTGAATGATTTCCCCTCATTGGCGCGCGCGTGTAACAATCAAGCCTCTGCCAATGCAAAAAGGGGTGTTTTTCACAAGGAGCGTTCGGGAAATGAAAGTACATACTGTGGAATGCCATGAAAGTGTTTTCAAGTTATGTCACTGCTCACAGGTCACGGAATGAGCCCTCCAATGTGCGGGACGGGGAATTGCAGGGACGGTGACAAATTGCTGTGTAACAGATGCCCCCTAAAGCATGAGGTCCGAAAGAGAGAGAGGGGTGAAATGCTTTACGAGAACGTGTCCAACTGAAAACACCGCCATCGGAAAACCTGCGTAGAGAAGTACAACTGATATCTCAAATACATGATATATATGTGGTATGAGCACAACCATTCATAACAGAGTATGTAATAATCTAGATCCGAGGCATGGACGCAGCCATCCAGTGAGGATCGATAAATAGTCTCAGGTATGGTCGCAGCCATCCAGTGAATGAGTCATGTAACCAATCATAATAATCCACAAAATCGCAGCCTGGATTCCAACAGACAAAATCCAGGGTCTTGCACTCCATCTCGACCCAAACAAAGTATAAGTTCAAGCATGCAAATAAGTGAGCTGAAGTCGAACATGCAAGAACATCGTCTAATTACCAGCCAGTGATGAAAGCTGTTAACAGACGCGAGAGGTACCACCAATAATGACAATGGTCCTCAAGGTACTATAGGTACAATCTACGACATGTGAATCAATGAGCTGGCGTCGAACACCCGTAGAAACACTCGATCGGAGGCCAATGATGAAAACCCCACGTCGAACGCGAAGAACCTGCCATTGAGGCATGCAGGCTCCAAGGTACTAGAAGGGAGTCTCTAGATCATCTTCCTGGATAATGAGCTGAAGTCGACAGGAAGTGACCTTGATCGAAGGTGGGCCATAGTGTTTCCCACATCATCGACATGAGACAGAGGAACATAATGCCTTTGTGAATCAGGATTAGATGAGAATCAGAGGAAGGTTGAAACTTTGCAGAGGTCAGCTTCTCTTGAACATATTGGCGGCATGACAGTGGATTTGGCAGTATTTGACATCAAAAGATCAAAGGTCATGATGACGAGGCAAAGAGCAGATGACAGGTCAAAATGGATCACCCAAACCCATGGAGGCAAGTGAAAAACGAGATGAGATGTCCCCAACCTGACACGAATGCAGACAAGTGCCATGTTCAAGAGCGACATACTATCGACACGACAATGATGCTGGTTCCATTTTTCCCCCACCATTTCTGGCGAGTACCTCTTTATTTTTACACAAGCTTGAAGAGGATACCATATGCTTGCCATATAAATCCGTCCTTAGGACGAATCCATCCTAGTACATTTAACGAGCCCTAGGAAGGAGAGACTCGAATATCGTCATCACGATTGAATCCAATGTCATCAGAGTTTAACAAGTTTGACAAAGGAAGAACTCGGCATCTTTTCATGTTTAGAGAGTTTGAAAAGACAACATAAAATTAAACTCCAACGGTCCCTTTTCATAGATAGTTCCTTAGATTCGAAAAGGTAGAAAACTATGTCTGAGAAAACCTCCTAGCCGCGATAGGCTAGGATATTCCTTTTTCGTAAATAATCTATCCCAGCCCGAAAAAGGGGTAAATGTATACTGGGTAGATGTCGTTTCGTGGCCACTTTAACAAGATCGAAACGACAAGGGACTCAACAATATTTTCAGTTTTCAAGAGTCAGAAAAGAGCTGAAAGATGACTCCTCCTGAAGGAACGAGTGGTATTAAGGGTAGCAACTAGTTCCGATAATGGTGGAATTGCTCAGAACAAGTAAAGGTTAAGAGGCTGGCTAAAAATACCACTCATCACAGCAGTTCCTCAGGAACAGGTAAAACAACCAAGTGAAGGCATATTATTGGCCAAGCAGATAGTGACGATGGAGTGAGAAAACCAAGGCTCATCTGGAAAAAACAGGCTGATAAAATGGCAATCACAAGAGGTAAAATGAAACCGGTTTCAAGCATAGTTTATCTTTGTTTCAAGCTTGTTTAAAAATGAAACCAACTTCAAGAAAAATTTCCTAATTTCAAGCTTGCGTAAAAATGAAACATCATCACATGTATAAAGATCCATCCAGAAATAGGTATGTATATATATATATATATGTGTGTGTGTGTGTGTGTGTGTGTGTGTGTGTGTGTCGAAATGTTTACATAGTGTGCATCACATAAAATAAAAAAATATACGTGTTCGTCTTAATACATCCAGAGACGACATGTCTCTCAAAAAATATGCATGAAAGAAGCCATAGGTGTCTAATCTGCATGGTGCTCGTGGTAACATGCTACCGCGCACACTAAGCATCTCAGTAGTCGGTGGAGGCGACTGGGCACCCCCACAGTGTGTCGCTGGTATGCTAGCAGAACATCTGCTAGCCGTGCATAGTCCGGGATCCCTCGGGCAATGCCCTCCAGGTTCTGAATCAGTTCACCTCCCTTGCCACCCTCAGCCTGAGGGTCATATTCGACATGGGTTCTCCGCACAATGGGCGACATGCCCGCGAGCCTCTCTGGGCTGACATCTACATACACATAACAATTGTTATTAGAACGAACATGTATTACCAAAAAATCATAAATACAAAAAATAAAAAAGAGTATCGTACCCAACTCTTCATCCCAATCATCCCCCTCCGGGAGTGGAAGATCGGGATCTCCGGTGAAGTCGGTCCCGAAATAGGGCCAATCTTTGACCACGATCAGCTACCGCCGTAACCACCCAAAGAACTCGGGTCTCCAAGACATCTGTTGACCCCCTCCTGATCTGGGCATAAGTGCTGCCCAGTGGGCCATCCTCGGCTCTCGTGGTATCGGCTCGGCAACTATGGCCCCTTGGCCCTGGAAGATAGGTAGTCGTTCCAGGATGAACGACACTAAAATGGAACCGTAGCCAAACTTCTTTAGTTTGACTTGCTTGCATCTTGTCAGCTGCCTCTTGATATTGGTTGTCACCGCTGTAGCCCAATCGAACAGTGTAGGACTCATACACTCAGAGGCTAGTATGAGTTGGGCTTTGGTTGCCTCATGTGGAGCTTGCGATCCTGTAGCTCATGTAATGGTGTGTAGCACTACTCTGAGTGCTAGATCCTGGACAGTGTGGATGTCCACCTTCCGGCTTCCTGATCCGATCCGTGCCCCTGGGCACACCCTCGCCATTACTTGCTCCATATTTTCCCCAGATGGTCTGCTGCCTGTCAAGATGGGCACCGGACCTCTGTGCGACAGTCCGGTTATGAAATATATGTCAGAAACCTCAAGTTCCAACACTTGTTCCCAAAGCTTTGTAGGTTTTAACCCTGAACATAAATTATCTACACACGGATCTTATAACAGAAAATAAACAATAGAAAGAGCATAAAACATAAAAAAGCTAAACACAGAGATTTTCCCCTGGATCCCAAATCGGGACGACCAGCTTGATTTTTCATTATATTCCTTTTAGTGTTACAACACTTATATATACATGCTGAAGCATACATAAACCCCAATCCATAAACCCTAGATTAGAACATAACCGTAGTTCCCTTGACCGAATCTACAAAAAATACCAGGGGCCGAAAACCATCGTACCCCAAAACCATGTGCAAAACCATGCACAAAACCATGGACGCGGACTACCCACCGGAAATTAAGGACAAAAAATTTTCGCTGGGGCGCTGCCCCGGACCCCAACAGGGGGGGCTACCGCCCCCCCTGTGACCCCCCCGTTGCGCCTAGCGCAAAGGGGGGGCTATCGCCCCCCCTCTTACCCCCCCACGCATGCTTAGTCGTGGAAAGAATATAACACATACCCAACAAGCTTAAACACTTCTTCGTTTTCATCCCATATACTGACCAAGTATTGTAGTAGCTCCGGTTGAGCTCGTAAGTAGGGCATCAGGAAGAACTTTTTGAGTCCACAGTTCTTAAGTGCATTCATACAGGCTTCATTCTCCATAGCCAGTTCATCCTCTTCCCCATGTTCCCTCTCCTTCCATTCGATAACCATTATGTCTGAGTAACCTGCATCAACATGATCAAAAGGCCTCGATTAGATCTCTGTTATGCTTGAAATTTCATTTGGATCGCTGGCAATTCAAAAATCTAAAGTAGAAAATTGAGTTCCGCTGTTGGCGTGGCCCTTTTGTAAGAAAAAGGCCATTGGCGCGGGTTCGTGTCCAATACTCGCGCCAATGGGCGGAGCCCTAAAATTTTAAAAATTTTCCACAAAAGTCTAATCTGTAATGGAAATCTCTAAAAAAATGGATCGAAATGGAGTTCAAGGAAGCACCCCTTACCTGGAACAAACGGGGATCTGAATGGTAGCCCGGATCAGTCGCAGTCGCCGTCAGAATTTTGCACACAAATGGACCACTGTTGCTCTCCAATGAGGTAAATAGTAAAAGTAATTTTGTTTTTACCATTTGAGACTTATTTATAACCTTTTGAAATCTAAATAGGTTTTAAAAGTCATTTTTTATTAATATTTTAATATATTTTGTCAAAAAAGGATTTTACACTTGCCTTTATGTGCAGCAACAGGTTTTTATGCAACTTAAACGGTGACACGAGTTGTATTTTATACTTTTTCGGACTCGGTAAATACATGAAAAAGTCATTTTGGAGTCATCTTTCAGCTCTTTTCTGACTCTCTAAACATGAAAATATTGCCGAGTCCCTTGTCATTTCGATCTCGTTAAAGTGGCCACGAAACGACATCTACCCAGTATACGTTTACCCCTTTTTCGGGCTGGGATAGATTACTTACGAAAAAGGAATACCCTAGCCTATCGCGACTAGGAGGCTTTCTCAGACATAATTTTCTACCTTTTCGGATCTGAGAAACTATTTACGAAAAGGGACCGTTGGAGTTTACTTTTCTGCTGTCTTTTCAAACTCTCTAAACATGAAAAGACGCCGAGTTCTTCCTTTGTCAGACTCATTAAATCTTGATGACATCGGATTCAGTCGTAATGACGATATTCGAGTTTCTTTTTCCTAGGGCTCGTTAAATGTACTAGGATGGACTTATATAACAAGCATATGGTATCCTCTTCAAGCTTGTGTAAAAATAAAGAGGTACTCGCCAGAAATGGTGGGGAAAATGGAACCAACATCATTGTCATGTCGGCAGTATGTCGCTCTTGAACATGGCACTTGTCTGCGTTCGTGTCGGGTTGGGGACATCTCATCTCGTTTTTCACTTGCCATCGTGGGTTTGGGTGATCCCTTTTGACCTCTCATCTGTTCTTTGCCTTGTCATCATGACCTGTAATCTATTGATGTCAAATATTGCCAAACTCACTGTCGTGCCGCCATATGTTCAAGAGAAGTTGACCTCTGCAAATTTTAACCTTCCTCTGATCCTGATTCACAAAGACATTATGTTCCTCTGTCTCATGTCGATGATGTGGGAAACACTATGGCCCACCTTCGATCAAGGTCACTTCCTGTCGACTTCAGCTCATCATCCAGGAAGATGATCTAGAGACTCCCTTCTGGTACCTTGGAGCCTGCATGCCTCAATGGCAGGTTCTTCGCGTTCGACGTGAGGTTTTCATCGTTGGCCTCCGATCGAGTGTTTCTACGGGTGTTCGATGCCAGCTCATTGATTCACATGCCGTAGGTTGTACCTATATTACCTTGAGGACCATTGTCATTATTGGTGGTACCTCTCGCGTCTGTTAACAACTTTCATCACTGGCTGGTAATCAGACGATGTTCTTGCATGTTCGACTTCAGCTCACTTATTCGCATGCTTGAACTTGTACTTTTTTCGGGTCGAGATGGAGCGTAAGACCCTGGATTTTGTCTGTTGGAATCCAGGCTGCGATTTTGTGGATTATTATGATTGGTTACATGACTCATTCATTGGATGGCTGCGACCATACCTGAGTCTATTTATCGATCCTTACTGGATGGCTGCGTCCATGCCTTGGATCTTGATTATTGTATACTCTGTTACGGATGGCTGCGCCCATACCACATATATCATGTATTTGAGATATCAGTTTTACTTGTCTACGCAGGTTTTCTGATGGTAGTGTTTTCAGTTGGGCACGTTCTCGTAAAGCATTTCACCCCTCTCTTTCTTTCAGCTCTCCTTACATAGGGCATCTCTACTGTAAATTTTGTCATCGTCCCCGCAATTCCCCATCCCGCACACTGAGGGCTCATTCCGTGACTCCGTGAGAAGTGACATGACTTGAAACCACTTTCATGACATCCCTCTGAACATGAGCTTTCATTGCCCTGAAGACAACTCCTTGTGAAAAACCCTAAAAACACCCCTTTTTTCATTGGCGCGGGAAGACAGTTTAGTACCCGCGCCAATGGGGGAAATCATTCAAATAGGGCACGCCAATTGGTGCTCCGTCTCAGAGTCGCACTCGCGCCAGCCATTTTAAGGAGTGTTTAAAAAAAAAAAATGGCGGAAGTTTCGTCCTAACCAATCCATAAACTGGTATCTAATTTGAGTTGGGTGGTTTGGCTCTGGATCTCCATGTAGAGGAAGTGGTTTGCTACTTCTCATAGAAGCTTCCTTGAGGATAGGGCTAATCCCATGATTATATGGATCCAAAATCCCCTTCCTCCATCTATAAAAGATTGCTCATCTCCTTTACAAGCTAGTTCCCAAGAGCCATCAAAGCCTTATGCTGCAAGAGCCTTGATTCATTCCCTTAAGGCAAAATCCAGGAAAGGAGATTATTGTCGAGATATCCGAAGAGAGAGGCTTGTCCCATCCCCGACAGGATTTTTCGAGACGTGTTCCGCTGGCGACCCTCTGAAGGAGAATTCAGCATCAGAGCCAGGTTGTATCCTCCTTTGATTGATTAATGATAAACGACTATTGGTTATGGTTCCACTCCTGTTGTTGCTTATGATGATGAGTTATGTCTTCTCTGACTGACATATAGTTGCATATATTTGATTTTATGCCTGTGTTTGTTTTTGTTCTCGCATGTGCAGGTGTCCGATCATGGAAATCGTGAGGATCGTGATCTGTCGGGAGCTAAGGAACGAGACTGCTACTTTCTCTACAAGCGACAACGTTGGATTCAAGGTAAGCCCTCTTCACAAGCAGGTTTATTGCAATTAGAAACTTGCGCCATTGCGTGTTTGATTGTTGCTAGAACCAATCTGTGCTAGTAGGGATCGCCTCTATCCACAGAGGGGATTTACCTCTTCAACAAATTGTCGCCCTCGAGGGCAACTCAATTATGTCGATGGAAGGAAAGAATGGAGGCGGTATTAGATGATAACGGTCAAGGAGTTCATAGATGCCGAGGTCCCAAAGCCTATCGATACGCTCAAGTTGAAGCTTGGCAAAAGAAGATGGCGAAATGTCGAAGGATTCTGTTGGAGGGCGTAAAGGATCACATTGTATCCAGCCTGCATGGAAAAGCTTCTCCATACTTGATGTGGAAAGCGTTGACAGATCTATTCCAAAGCAAGAGCGACTCGAGGAAATTGGTGCTCAAGAATAAACTCAGAAACATTAAGATGGAGAAAGGCGACAGTATCGCCAAGTACCTCACAAAGTTCACCCAATGCAGGGATGAGCTGGGAAGTGTGGGGGTGAATGTCGATGATGAGGAATTGGTGGACCTGGCTCTCCTTGGTCTTCCGAAGAGTTGGCATGCTCTATCAGGCCTATCAGATTCTCACAATGGCCTGGGAGAAATTGCCAGATGGGGAGCGACTTTGGTCGGATCTTGTGCAAGAGGAGATAAGGCGGAGTACCAGGGACAGATCTTCATCAAAAGCATCTGATGAAGAAAATTTCACTTTGGCTGCCAAAGCAAAGAAGGGGAAGAGCAAGAAAGCTTCTCATTTTGGTGCGAAAGGCAAGAAGCAGGACATGTCCAAGGTGAAGTGCTTTCACTGTCACCAGCACGAACATTATGCCACAAATTGTCCGCAGAAGAAGAAAAATAAGCAGGCTGCTGGATCTGCAGCTGGAGAGGCCTTAGCCTCGCAGTTTGGGCTGGATTTTTCGCTGATCGCATGCTTGGTCTCAAGTGTGATGGGATCAGTATGGTTCTTGGACAGTGGTGCGTCTTTTCACATGACAGGAGATCAAGATTTGTTTTCTGATCTGGATGAGAAAGATCTTGGAGTGCACATAGAGAGGGGCGATGATGGTAGATACAGTGCGACTGGTATTGGTACCATTTCCTTTGAGAGGGAGTCTGGTAAACCCTTCGTATTGAAGGAAGTGATGCATGTTCCAGGATTGAAGAAGAATCTTATCTCTGTGGTGATGTTAGAAGACAAGGGATATGATGTTGTCCTCAACAAGGGAAAGGCTTTCCTGCGCAGCAAGACAAATGGAGAAATCCGGAAGATAGGGGTTCGAGTCAAGAACCTTTATCAATTGCAAGTAGATGGCTGCGCAGCAATGGCATGCAAGGCAGAAGGAGTGGTGAGCCGGGATGATGGCGAGCTGTGGCACCGGAGATTGGGCCACCTTCACCATGGAGCTTTGAAGATACTGCAACAGATTTCTACTGGGCTTCCTGTTGAGTCTCAAATCTGCATCTTTTCCATACACTTTTCTATACCTTTTTCATCCACCTGAACCTCCCAAGTTGTCAATATCATTGTATATTAATTGCAAAAGAGCATCTAACATGGTTTTTAACTATATTTTTGTGTCTGCTGTTTGATTTAGATTTTTCTCATTTAGTTGCGGAATCTAGCCACTTTCCGCAGCTGCTGCAACTTTCCGCAGCCATTTTGTGAAACTCTATGTTACAGGTGTCTACAGGAAAAACGAGCCACATGGGCAAGTCTGAAATGATGTGGACATGGATTGTGTCCTATTGGCTCGAGCAAATCCATCTAAAGAGGCTGCGGTCAAAGGTGTCCAAATGGAAGTCAACCGTAGAGTCCCACGGTGACAGGACTCTGTTTCGTGTCACGTGAAGGTTCATATGGCCATTTCTGAATTGCGGGAGACAAATCAACATCTGTACACGACTCCATAGCCGAATTCAAACATCCACTCCTCATAGATTTACTCTTCAATACGGCCATGATCCTAGATCTGTGGACGTAATGGTCTACGTGTTCTCCATCAGCATAAAATTTAGGAGTCAGTTATATTTCTTTTGTTATAAACAACGCGTTTGCATACGCATATTAGATTAGTCTATGTTAGTCTCGATTAGTCTGGAGATAGCTCTGTAATGTAATTACGTTGCCACTGTGCCGTAATATCACCTTTCTGTTATGACTGCATTTTAATATAAGAAGACTGTTTCCAAACGTAATTCATACTTGAAGATTGTTGCCAAGGCTGGTGTAGAGGGCCCCTGCACTTGCCAAGGTTCTGTGCATTATTGTATAGTTCTTGTTTTATTTCTTTAAAGCTCATTGTGCCATAATCCATTCACATGTTTATACATTGTATCTTTCATGGTATATATGCTTCATTTCTGTTTATAATCTTTCATGCTTTCCATTTTACTTCTGTCTTTCATGTTTTATGTTATTGTTAACTGATCAGTGTTCTTGTTTCAGGTTATAAATAGGCAGACCGGGCATTTGCATAACTTTTTGACTAATGACATGGAATTAATGAATTCATTGTTTAATTTGTTTTTCTGTTTCGTTTAATTTCGTGATCGTTTGTTTAATCTGGCTTTTTGCTCATTTGCTTCGTAGTTAAATATAGATATTAAATCGCCACATCTTCTGCCATTCGAACGAAAGCCACAGCTTGACCGATGGTGAGGGATTGTATTATGAAATGTGTAGTTTGATATTAGTTTCCTTTCTGCAAGTTAGATATATTAAATCGCTCATAACATCTTCAGTTGCCTCCGAAAGCCACAGCTGGACTGATGGTGAGGGATTGAATTATGGATGTGTAGTTTGATATTAGTTTCCTTTCTGCAAGTTAGAAATATTAAATTGTGCATGACATCTTCAGTTACCTCTGAAAGCCACAGCTGGACTGATGGTGAGGGATTGAATTATGAATGTGTGGTTTGATATTAGTTTATTTTCTGCAAGTTAGATATCAGTTACTCAAGTTGTTTATGGTTACTTCCGAAAATCATAGCTGGACTAATGATGAGGGATCAGAAGACAAGTTGATGTAATGTGATTTAGATTTACTTTGTTGCAATTTTGGATTTCTGTAAGCATAGTTTCTTTTGTGTTTAGACAGCAGCAATAATAGTTTGGTTTTCATGCTCAATAGTTCACTGTTTTGATTTATTAGACTAGCATCACCTTTTCATTTCAGTAGCACATTTTCATTTCCTTTCAAGTTTTGTCATTGTAAGTTTCAAATTCCTTTTTAAGTTTCAAGTTGGTAAATCATTATAGAGGATATCATTTCCTTGAAAAAACATAACCATACTTGTTTTTATTTTAGAATTTCCATCTCGCCTTAGAAAACCAAAAACGACAAAAATTTAAGAAATAGGTTATCTTGCACATATAGTGCGCCGCACTTCATCAGCTTACGAATCCCGGATTGATAAATTAATGTAGAAATTTAGCACACACTAAATTGACCAAACATTTTGGCGCCGTTGCCGGGGAAGTGTAAATAGGTAGCCATTTCTTAAAAAAAAAAAAAACAAAATAATAAAAGAAGGGAAAACTTGATAACTTCTTGAAGTATGCTCTCCTCTTGCACCTAGTGTGATCTGGAGGATCAGAAAAGAGAGTTATTGGTTCAGTAATTTCTTAAGTATGCTCTCTTCTTGCACCTAGTGTGACTTGGAAGATCAGAAAGAGAATTATTAGCCCAACTTTTTAAAAAATAAAAATAAAATAAAAAAAATGACATGCATAGAGCAAGAGATTCTAGGGGAAGGTTTATAGCTAAAGCCAAGAGTTCGATTTTTACAACTCCATCTTCTTCAAGGCATAGACCAGATTCGCCACCATCTACCCCTAGCCTTAAGAATTTTTGAATTCAAGGAACAACTGAATTAGAGGATTCTCCTATACTACCTACTAAATCTCATTTAGAAAAGGAAGAGACTCTCTCTCATCCTCCCTTGATAGAAGAACCAGAGGACTTTAAGGACTCTAAAGAAACTATCATGGCAGAGGAAATAATAGATGGATTTAGAGGTAGAGGTAGAGGAGGAGGAAACAATGGAGACAACAATGGTGAAGGAAATAATGGAAGAAATAGGGAAGGAGACAACTTGTTTGGATTCCCTATAGTTGATGAGGAAACTCATACAACGATGAAAAATATCTCACCATCTGTTCTCCCTAACTTTTATGGATTGCGAAGTGAGGATCCTGAAACATTTCTGTTTGAGTTTGAAGTCGTTTTCCGAACTTATGACTATATGGAAGACTCTCAAAAACTCAAACTATTTCCTTCAACTTTGAAGGGAGCTACTTTGAAATGGTTCATGGGATTAGCTACTCAATCTATTAGAACTTGGAATGATATGAAACAAACATTTTTGGATAGATACTTGGACTATTGTATGCCCACCAATCACAAGGATGAGGTATTCAAAATGATGCAAAAAGAAGATGAAAATTTGGAAGATTTACTTGAAAGATTTCAATACAATTTGAAAAGAGCAAAGATGAGCAACTTAGATGATGAAACCTTGAAAGCCCTCATATTAAAAGCCATTAGAGATGAATGGATAGATATTTTAAACATGATGGGGAAAGGAGATATTTCTCAACTCCCACTTCGTGACATAACAGAACTATGTGTCCATCTCTCAAGAGGAAAATATAAAACAGGAAAAGGGCCTAGGGATCCTTCTCTTATTAGGGCTAACAAATCTGCAACTGGATCAGTAAGTAGGGCAGAGATTGGTAACATGCTTGATGAATTCAAAACTGATATCTTAGGAAGCCTTAGTGAACAACTAGACACCCTTAAAATCCAAAACAAGCAGAAAGCAGAAACAGATGCTTTAGCCATCTTTTGTCCGAAATGTAGGAAGAAACATGCCTTAAGGGAATGTCCCTTGGATGCAAAAGTTGTAGAAACATGTATGATTTGCTCAGAGAATCATGAGATCAAGGATTGTCCTTCAATTCCTGGACTCAAAGCTGTCTTTCAAGAAGACCAAAATTCAGTAGAATCTCTCTGTTTTGTTGCAAGAAGACCTTGGCAGGGACAACAAACTCAAGGGTTTAACAACCCTATGAATCTTCAAACCCCACCAAATTGGAATCCTTGGCAATAACCTTGGCCCCAACATCAAAATCCATATCAGCCATGGGTACAAGGGATGCAAAATCCTTATGGGAGATTTGCTCAATTTTATCAATATCCTCCATCTTTTCAAAATCAACAAGCTCCACAACTTCCAAACCCAACTCCACAACTTTCATTGCCATTTCCACAACAACAACCTTCTCAACAAAATCCAAATCCTCAACTCATGCTCCCATACCAACAAAAGACAAATCAACTTCCAGCTCAGCCATTGCCAAATCCCAACAATAAAAATCCTCAGAATACTTACATGGTAGAAGGACAACAATTTCCTACCTATATGATTGTTCCTCTCAACGATGTACAACTCAGATCTGGTAGAGTTTTAGAAAAACCTTCTATAGATATTCAAGAGCAAGATACCTCTCAGGAGGATTCTCTTCAAGTCAATAAGGGTTCTGAGGAAGTATCTCTTCAAAATTCAAACATTCAAAAAGAAAAAGAAAAGTTAATCCCCACAACTCCTATAGTTGAGCAACCTGCATCTTTATCTACACCTCCTTTTCCTGAAAGACTACAAATTGACAAGGGGGTGGAAAAACAAATCTTGTTGCCTAACTATGATTTTCTAGATGAGTTGAAGAATGTTTGTATCAAGATTCCCTTGCTACAAGCCATTCTAGAGATTCCTATTCTAGCAAAAACCATAAAGGAGTTGAGTTTCAAAAGACCAGGAAGGAAACTAAAAGACACAAGAAGAATCCACCTGGTAGGAAAGATTGCAGATATTATGATGGGAAAAATTACCATGCAGAAGTATGTAGATCCAAGAAGTCCAATTGTCAAGACACATATAAACGGGATAGAAATTCCAAACACATTGATTGACTTAGGGGCTGCTATCAACATTATGAGTAGACAGACTATGGACCAGCTAAAACTTCCTAACCTTCTTTTTACACCTACTTTACTGCAACTTGCAGATCGATCAATTATTAAACCAGATGGTGTATTAGAAGATATTTTAGTCTGCTTAGATTCTTGGGAATATCCAGTAGATTTTATGATTTTGACTCCCAAGAGTAATCTAGGAGGGCACCCACTTATCTTAGGAAGACCTTGGCTAGCCACAGCTAATGCTTTTATTAGTTGTAGATCTCGGGACATGTACATTTCTAATGGTAATTCGACAAAGAAATTCAACTTGTATCCTCCAGCAAAAGAAATCACAGAAGTAGGAGACAATGAATGGGTTAATGATGAGGACACTATACAACCTGTCTTTACCATTTCTGAAATCAGTGAGGATAGTCAAATTCTGAACACATTAGAAAATTTTGAGACATCTTCAGAATATGACCCCACACAATTTCAGTTGGAATCTGACATAGAATATTTATCATCAAGACAAATGTCTCTTTACTCTATGGAAGAGTTTGGTAGTTCTACTATTGATATTTTTCCAGGAAAAACATTGAATATCAATAAGCATTTGGAAAAGTCACAACAAGAAGAACTAACCAAAGTCTTGCAAAAACATTCTACTGCATTTGCATGGGAGTATACTGACATGAAAGGTATTGATCCTAAGACTTGCATCCATCATATCTATATTGAGGAAAACAGTAGACCAATCAGACAACCTCAAAGAAGGATGAATCCAAATCTTAGGGAGATAGTGAAAGAAGAGCTCCAAAAGCTACTCAATGTAAACTTCATTTATCCAATTTCAGATAGCCGTTGGGTTTCTCCTTTGGTTATAGTACCTAAAAAGAATGGTAAATGGAGGGTGTGCATTGATTACAGGGTATTGAACAAAGCAACTTTAAAGGATCACTTTCCTTTACCTTTTATCGATTAGGTATTAGATACATTAGCAGGTAAAAAGTACTTTTCATTTTTGGATGGTTTTAGTGGCTATAATAAAATTCAGGTAGCACCTGAAGATCAAGATAAGACCACATTTACTTGTCCATGGGGAACTTTTGCCTACCGAGTGCTTCCTTTTGGGTTATGTAATGCACCTGCAACATTCCAAAGAGCAGTACTAGGAATTTTTTCTCATCTAATCCATGATTGTGTAGAGGTTTATATGGATGATTTTACAGTTTATGGTAATTCATTTGAAGAGGCATTAGAAAATTTGGAAAAAGTCTTTATAAGATGTAAAGAAACAAACCTTTCATTAAGCCATGAAAAATGCTTTATGATGTTTACTGAAGGGATTGTTTTAGGACATCATATTTCAGGGGATGGGATTAAGGTTGATAGATCAAAAGTTGAAGTCATCTCCAAATTACCTATTCCAAATTGTCAAAGAGATGTTAGAAGTTTTCTAGGATTTACTGGTTACTATAGAAGATTTATAGAAAACTTCACTAAAATTGCATCTCCACTCTTCAAATTTCTGACAAAAGACTGTGAATTCAAATGGGATCCTGATTGTCAATCAAATTTTGAAACTTTGAAAACAAGAATATCTTAAGCACCTATCTTGAGAGGACCAAATTGGAAACTCCCTTTCCATATTTCTACGGATGCTTCAGATACAGCTCTGGGAGCTATGTTGGGTCAAAAAGATTTAGTTCCTTATGCCATTTATTATACCAGTAAAAATTTGACTCCCACAGAGTTGAACTATACTGTGACTGAAAAAGAGTTTTTAGCCGTTGTTCATGCAATTAATAAATTTAGACATTACATAACAGGCTATGAAACTTTTATTCATACTGACCATTCTGCAATTAGATATTTAATGAACAAACCTGTTACTAATGGCAGAGTGACAAGATGGCTTTTACTTTTGCAAGAATTCAATATTACTCTGTTGGATAGACCAGGAAAACAGAATACAGTAGCTGATTTCTTGTCTAGAATTCAGAATACTAAAGAAGATTCTCCTGTAGAGGATAAGTTTCCTGATGAATACTTGTTTGCAGTAACTATTAAGACTCCTTGGTATGCAGATATTGCTAACTATTTGGTTACAGGGAAACTGCCTTCACATTTATTTCCAAGTGAAAAACGAAAAATTATTCAAGAGAGTTCAAAATATTCATGGATTTCTAACGAATTGTTTAAAACAGGGCCAGATCTTGTGATCAGAAGA
This sequence comes from Pinus albicaulis, assembly GCA_034641835.2. Classification (NCBI taxonomy): domain Eukaryota; kingdom Viridiplantae; phylum Streptophyta; class Pinopsida; order Pinales; family Pinaceae; genus Pinus; species Pinus albicaulis. The sequence continues at coordinate 133,032 of JAXQQM020083867.1, read as the reverse complement.
TGTGTCAGGGAAGATGAAATGCCCGATATTCTTAAGGCATGTCATGATGAACCATGCGGCGGACACTTTGCGGACAAAAGGACGGCCTATAAAATCCTTTCCTTGGGATATTATTGGCCTTCTCTCTTCAAAAATGCAAAACAATATGTCAAAAGGTGTGATAGCTGCCAAAGAGTAGGGAAACCTACCCTTTCAAATGAAATGCCATTGCAAACACAGGTACTCATTGAACCCTTTTAAAAATGGGCTTTAGATTTCATTGGACCTATTAATCCACCATCTAAGCAAAAGAAGTATATATTGGTTTGTACTGATTATGTTACTAAATGGGTAGAAGCCAAAGCATTAGTATCCGCTACTGAAAATTCAGTTGTTCATTTTCTTTATGAGGATATTTTTACTCGCTTTGGTGTTCCAAGAGAAATTGTGACAGATCAGGGGAGCCAATTCACATCCAATTTGGTGGAGAAGTTGATGGAATAATACAAAATCAAGCACAGAAGATCTACTCCTTACCATCCGCAAGCAAATGGTCAAGTGGAGTCCACAAATAAAGTTCTTGAAAGTATCATCACCAAAACTGTTCATCTACATAGAAGAGATTGGGCAGAAAGGCTTCCTGAAGCCTTGTGGGCCTACAGAACTACATGGAGAAATACAACAAGACATTCTCCCTATGAACTTGTTTATGGGAAAGAAGTCTTGGTCCCCATTTAGTTCCAAGTCAAGACCTTCAAGATAGCAGTTCAGTTGGGGATGGACTTATCAGAAGCCCAAAAACATAGAATGGAGCAATTGAATGAGCTAGATGAGAACAGACAAGAGGCAATTCTAAGAACTGATCTAGTTCAATATCAAAGAGATAAATGGCATGACAAGTACATCAAAGAGAAGAAGTTTCAAGAAGGAGATTGGGCATTGTTATTTGATTCCAAGTTTAAAGATTTCCAAGGAAAATTTCAGACTCATTGGCTTGGGCCATATGAGATTGACAAGATCTTTAGCAATGGAGCGGTCAGAATCAAGACCATTGATGAGTTTCAAACTCCTCTTATTGTGAATGGCCATAGATTGAAAGTTTATCATAAGCCACTCTCAAAAGAGGATTTTGTCAAAATGTTTCAAGAAAGTTCTGTAATCAGGCTGGTACAGAAAAATTCTTCTTCTCCACCAGCCCAGCTTTTGTAAAAATAAAAAAAATAAAAATAAAATTGTATAAGCCTGAAAACCAATCACTGATTGGCAGTCTTATACAGAAAATATAGGGTGAAAATCAGGAACACCTGACACTCTATATTTTCCAAATTTTTTTTTTGTTTTTTTTTTCTCTTTCATTTCACAAGTTTTGTGACCACCCACTCCATTCCATTCCATTTCATTTCACTTCATTTCACTCCATTCCACTTCATTTTGTCTATTTCATTCCATTTTCACCAATAAAATCCTTTTTCATGACCATTTCCATCTAGTCATTTGTCATCCATTCATGTTCATTCATCCAAATAATAGCTGTGTCAGTTTCCGCAGCTGACATCTGTTTCCGCAGCTGACTCCAGTTTCCGCAGCCAGAAGCAGATTCCGCAGCTACTACTCTGTTTTCAAAAGAATGTACAGTCAGATGTTATTTCCATAATCATGAAATTAAATGCAGGTGAGAGGATCAATTATGAAGACATGGGGCATTCAAGATACCAATGAAGAGCAACTAGTTGAAGACCAAGGAAAAAGGCAAAGATTCCAAGGTATGAGTAAAATTCATTTCAAATAGCATTGAAAACACATTTTTATATAGTTCTAAACCATAAGCTCCATCCATGATGTGCAATGATTATATTGACAACTCCCGTAACCCTTTCACGATCTCCATATGATCCTCCCGCATTCATTCTCAAACGGTTCCATAATTAAACCCCGATCTTCACTCATACTCCAATATTCCACCGATGATAATGAGACGTAGTTGATTTGACCACGGACTCTTACAGCCGCATAAATCCATAGCCGTTGTTTAAACGTGCTCACATTTATTGTGCAGCCACCAAATTTCAAAACACTGCCGGATGTGTTATACTCTGTTAATCTCACAGCCGTATCTCTGCCGTGCTCACGAAACCCCTCTCTGTTCTGTTCACTCCATTTCGTTCTCTATTACGCTATAGTCTGTATACCCACTCTCTGATATCTACCCACAGTCATTGTGCTCATCTCCGTGCATTCAGCCGTTCTATTTCCATTGAACCCTCACGCAGGCAAATTTGTGAAGAGCAGAAAGAAAAATGGGTAAATTGCTAAGAGCAGAACCGGAAGGACCTAAGTTCATGGAGGGATATCCGCAAGTAAGGGATATATTGAAGAAAGAAAAGTGGCTGCGGTTTATCCAGAAATTCAGAGGTTATCATAAAGAAGTGACAAAAGCATTTGCAAGGTCGTTCAATGGCTTGGAAGTAGAGATTGGAGACCTTAAGTTTGCGGTGAACGAGGCATCTATAGCATCTGCCACGGAACTTCTTCAAGAGGGTGAGCGTTGGTTTAAAAATAAAAGCATTAGTGATGAAGCCTGGAGAATAATCTTACGAAACCAAGGTATGGACATAACTATTTTTAAAAGAGGAATTCATGTTCATGCATTGAAAGAGGAATGGGCTACTTTGCTGCTAGTTGTTCAGAAATTCATTACCTGTGAAGGCCGTTTTGGGTCCATGTATATGTACCATACCAGGTTGCTGATGAATTTTCTAGATAATCAAGCTCTCAATCTCCCATATTTTCTATTAAATAGTTTGAAGAAAATGTCTGTGACTGTTCAGAAGCATTTAGGAGATGTAGAGCCACATCTATATCACCATGGTCTTGTAAAATGTTTGATTGAAAAAGAGTTAAAGGAGAAGAAAGACACATGGGAACAATTTTTGATTAGAAATTTCTTTGAGGAACCTCAGGAAATTCCTGAAGGTAGCACAACAAGAAGGAGTAGGAGAAAAAGAATAAATGATGAAACTCAAATTACTCCTACTCAAGAAATTCCTGAAGGTAGCACATCAAGAAGAAGTAGGAGAAAAAGAACAATTGATGAAATTCAAAATACTCCTACTACTACAATTGAAAGAACTGATAGGGAAGAGAGACTGTCAAAGAGGAAGAAGAAAGAAACTAAGGGTAAAAAGCCAATAACACCAAAAGAGAGAAAAACTATGGAGGCTATACATCAAACCCCTTCTTCCGAAGAAGAAGATCATCAAGTGTTATCTGAAAGATTAGTTTATCTTCAAAAACAGTCATCTATGGCTAAGAAGAAAGAGAAAGGAAAACAAAAGCAAAAAGATAGTGGACCACAGCGTGTGAGAAGAAGCAGCAGACTTAAGGGGAAATTGAGGAAAACGCAAATGAAGGGACCCCATTTCATTGATTTGGGAGAAGAAACATCTGAACAGTCCCCAGCTGACCATAGTCCATCTCACTCTCAGTCAGTTAGTGAACCTAGTTCATTTCATTCTCAGTCAGACATTGAACATAGTCCATCCCATTCTCAGCAAGATGTTGATGTGAGCCCTTTTCAGCCAGATTTTGAAGATAACTCTCCTTCACAGCATTTTTGGGACAGCCCAATAAAAATGACACCTGAAATAGACCCCAAGCAGCAAGAAGTATATGATTATATAGAATCTTTGGAAAAAGCAGCTACAGGTCCCAGTACTTCGTCCATTCAGCCTCACACAGTACAAGATGATTTAGTCCAATCACTGAAACAGGAAGTCTTTGAGCTAGAGCTTTTAAATAAACACATCAAAAATGAAAATGAGACATTGAAGGAACAAAGTAAATTGGACAAAATCATTCATGATAATACCATGCTACATTTGGGAATATGGCAGAAGAAGAACAAGAAATTGAAAAGGAAATGCCAGAAGTTAAGCAGAGCACTGGTTAATATCAAATTTAGGTGCTTAATGAAGAAGCCTAGGATGTTGGCAGCTCCAAGGAAGAAGAGGAGAGGATTGGATGTATTGGCTGAAGTGTCAAGGCATATGAACTGAGGAAGGATTATCAAAATTTTGGTTGCATGAGGACATGCAACACCTTCACAGTGGGGGTATGTTGAGTCTCAAATCTGCATCTTTTCCATACACCTTTCTATACCTTTTTCATTCACCTGAACCTTCCCAGTTGTCAATATCATTGTATATTAATTGCAAAAGAGCATCTAAGATGGTTTTTAACTATATTTTTGTGTCTGCTGTTTGATTTAGATTTTGCTCATTTAGCTGCGGAATCTTGCCACTTTCCGCAGCTGCTGCAACTTTCCGCAGCCATTTTGTGAAACTCTATGTTACAGGTGTCCTCAGGTAAAACGAGCCACATGGGAAAGTCTGAAATGATGTGGACATGGATCATGTCCTATTGGCTCGAGAAAATCCATCTAAAGAGGCTGCGGTCAAAGGTGTCCAAATGGAAGTCAACCGTAGAGTCCCACGGTGACAGGACTCTGTTTCGTGTCACGTGAAGGTTCATATGGCCGTTTCTGAATTGCGGGAGACAAATCAACATCTGTACACGGCTCCATAGCCAAATTCAAACATCCACTCCTCATAGATTTACTCTTCAATACGGCCATGATCCTAGATCTGTCGACGTAATGGTCTACGTGTTCTCCATCAGCATAAACTTTAGGAGTCAGTTATATTTCTTTTGTTATAAATAACGCGTTTGTATATGCATATTAGATTAGTCTCTGTTAGTTTTTATTAGTCTGCTCTGTAATGTAATTACGTTGCACTTGTGCCGTAATATCACCTTTCTGTTATGACTGCATTTTAATATAAGAAGACTCTGTTTCCAAACGTAATTCGTACTTGAAGATTGTTGCCAAGGCTGGTGTAGAGGGCCCTTGCACTCGCCAAGGTTCTGTGCATTATTGTATAGTTCTTATTTTATTTCTTTAAAGCTCATTGTACCATAATCCATTCACATGTTTATACATTGCATCTTTCATGGTATATATGCTTCATTTCTGTTTATAAACTTTCATGCTTTCCATTTCACTTCTATCTTTCATGTTTTATGTTATTAATCACTGATCAGTGTTCTTGTTTCAGGTTATAGATAGGCAGCCCGGGCATTTTCATAGCTTTTTGACTAATGACATGGAATTAACATTGTTTTGCTGCTAATGTGTTTTTCTTAGTTTCTGTTTCATTTCAGTATTGCTTTGTTTAACTCAGTTTTGCTTAATTGTTTCAGTAGTTAAATTTAGATATATTAAACTGCTCATAACATCTTCAGTTGCCTCCGAAAGCCACAGCTGGACTGATGGTGAGGGATTGCATTATGAAATGTGTAGTTTGATATTAGTTTCTTTCTGCAAATTAGATATATTAAATTGCTCATAACATCTTCAGTTGCCTCCGAAAGCCACAACTGGACTGATGGTGAGGGATTGTATTATGAAATGTGTAGTTTGATATTAGTTTCCTTTCTGCAAGTTAGAAATATTAAATTGTGCATGACATCTTCAATTACCTCCGAAAGCCACAGCTGGACTGATGGTGAGGGATTGAATTATGAATGTGTGGTTTGATATTATTTTACTTTCTGCAAGTTAGATATCAGTTACTCAAGTTGTTTATGGTTACTTCCGAAAATCATAGCTGGACTAATGATGAGGGATCAAAAGACAAGTTGATGTAATCTGATTTAGATTTACTTTGTTGCAATTTTGGATTTCTTTAAGCATAGTTTCTTTTGTGTTTAGACAGCAGCAAGAATAGTTTGGTTTTCATGCTCAATAGTTCATTGTTTTGATTTATTAGACTAGCAGCACCTTTTCATTTCAGCAGCACATTTTCATTTCCTTTCAAGTCTTGTCATTGTAAATTTCAAATTTCTTTTTAAAGTTTCAAGTTGGTAAATCATTATAGGGGATATCATTTCCTTGAATAAACATAACCAAACTTGTTTTCATCTTAGAATTTCCATTTCACCTTAGAAAACCAAAAACGATAAAAAGTTAAGAAATAGGTTATCTTGCACATATAGTGCGCCGCACTTCATCAGCTTACGATTCCCGGATTGACAAATTAAATGCAGCAATTTAGGACACACTAAATTGACCAAATGTACTCCCACCGTATGACGCTGGTACGCCATCGGTACATCCGCCAGCCGAGCATAGTTCGGGATCCCTCAGGCAATACCCTCGAGATTATGGATCAACTCCTCCCCTCCTGTGCCCTCTGCCTGAGGATCAGGGGCGAGAAGAGTCCTCCGCGCGATTGGAGACATACCGGCTGGTCTCTCAGGGCCCACATCTGCATACACATAAAATGTGTTAGGACGAATGTGTATTAACAAAAAAAATCATAAATCATAAAAATCAAAAGAGATGAGGTCATACCCAACTCCTCGTCCCAGTCATCTCCTTCTGGCAGTGGGAGATCTGGGTCTCCAGTGAAATCGGTTCCTGCATATGGCCAGTCTTCCACGACGATCAACTGGCGCCGTAACCACCCGAAAAACTCCGGCCTCCACGACATCTGTTGGCCTCCTCCAGCTCTAGGCATTAGTGCTGCCCAGCGAGCCATTCTTGGCTCTCGTGGAATCGACTTAGCTACGATGGCCCCTTGGCCTTGGAAGATTGGTAATCGTTCCAGAATAAACGATACCAGGATGGAACCATAGCCGAACTATTTCAGTTTGGCTTGCTTGCATTTTGTGAGTTGTCTCTTCATGTTGATTGTTACTGCTGTGGCCCAGTCAAACAAAAATGGAGTCATGCACTCTGAGGCCAGCAGGAGTTGGGCCCTTGTGGCCTCGTGCGGTGCCTGCGACCCTGCAGCCCGCGTGATGGTATGTAGGACTACCCTCAATGCCAGATCGGGGATGGTGTGGATATCCACCTTTTTGCTCCCTGATCCCATTTGTGCTCTTGGGCACACTCGTGCCATCACTTCCTCCATCTTCTCGCCGGATGGTATGCTCCCAGTCAAGATGGGTACCGGACCTCTGCGAGACAATCCGGTTATGAAATACACATTAGAAACCTCCAGCTCCAATACCTGGTCTCGCAACTTGAACACTTGTTCCCGTTCATCCCAAATACTAATCAGATACTGGAGGAGCTCGGGCTGAGCTCGTAAATAGGGTGTTAGGAAGAACTTCTTTAGCCCACAGTTTCTGAGGGCATTCATGCAAGCCTCACTTTCTATGGCTTGTTCGTCCTCTTCTCCATGCTCTCTTTCTTTCCACTCAATCACCATTTTGCTTGATTTCCTGCATCCACATGGTCACAAACCCTTAATTAGATCTCTGGTAGGCTTCAAAATTCATTTAAATTGATTAAAATTTAGAATTTCTAGGCGGAAATTTGGGTTCGGCCGCTGGCGCGGCTGTTTTGTGAACAGTCGCGCCACGTGGCGCGAGGAATTTACATGGAAAAGCCCATTGGCGCGGGTCCGTGCCCGATACCCGTGCCAATGAGCGCAGCCCTAAAAATTCAAAAAGTTGCCACAAAAGTCTGATACATGGGGGAAAATTATTAAAAAATGGATTGAAATGAAGTACAAGGAAGCACCTCTTACCTGTCACAGATGAGAACCTGAATGGTAAACCGGATCTGTCGCAATCACCGTCAGAAGTTTGCACACCAAATGGACCACTGCTGCTTTTCACCAAGGTAAATAGTAAATGTAATTTTGTTTTTACCATTTTGACATATTTATAGCTTTTTCGACACAAGATAGGTTTTAAAAGTTATTTTTATCAAATATTTTAATATGTTATGTCGAAAATGGGTTTTACGCTTGCTTGGTATGTGCAGCAACAGGTTTTTCGCGACTTTAACGGTGAAAACGAGTTGTATTTTATACTTTTTCGGACTCGGTAAATACACGAAAAAGTCACTTTGGAGTCATATTTCAGCTCTTTTCTGACTCTCTAAACATGAAAAGATTGCCGAGGCCCTTGTCGTTTCGATCTCATTAAAATGGACACGAATCGACATCTACCCAGTATACGTTTACCCCTTTTTCGGGCTGGGATAGATTGATTACGAAAAAGGAATACCCTAGCCTATCGCGACTAGGAGGTTTTCTCGGATATTGTTTTCTACCTTTTCGGATCTGAGGAACTATTCACGAAAAGGGACCTGTGGAGTTTACTTTTCCGCTGTCTTTTCAAACTCTCTAAACATGAAAAGACACCGAGTTCTTCCTTTGTCAGACTCGTTAAACCCTGATGACATCAGACCCAGTCGAAATGACGTTCTCCGAGTTCCTCCTTCCTAGGACTCGTTAAATGCACTAGGATGGATTCGCCCGAAGGGCGGACTTATATTACAAGCATATGCTATCCCATTCAAGCTTGTTATAAAAAATAATTGGGGTACTCGCCAGAAATGGTGGGGGAAAAATAGAACCATCGTCGTTGTCGTCGGCAGTATGTCGCTCTTGAACATGGCACTTGTCTGCATTCATGTCGGGTTGAGGACATCTCATCTCGTTTCTTCACTTTGCCTCCGTGGGTTTGGATAATCCCTTTTGACCTCTCCTCTGCTCATTGCCTCATCACCATGACCTCTGATCTGTTGATGTCAAATACTGCCAAGTCCACTGTCGTGCCGTTTATATGTTCAAGAGAAGTTGGCCTCTGCAAATATCAACCTTCCTCTGATTCTCATACGATCCTGATTCACAACAAAAACATCATGTTCCTCTGTCTCGTGTCGATGATGTGGGAAACATTATGGCCCACCTTCGATCAAGGTCACTTCCTGTCGATCACTTGGCCATCCTAGTTTCTCCACTTAGAGACTCCTTTATGGTACCTGAGCCTCGGGACACCTCACGTATGTGTTCACGTAACCGACAAGAGGTTTTCATCATCGGGCTCCCCGATCGAGTGATTCTATGTGTTCGACGCCGTACCTCATTGATTCAATATCAGAGATTGTACCTATAGTACCTTGAGGGCCAGCTGGTCATTATTGGTGGTTCCTCTCACGTCTGTTAACAACTCTCATTATTGGCTGGTAATCAGACAATGTTCTTACATGTTCGACTTCAGCTCACATATTCGCATGCTTGAACTTGTACTTTGTTTGGGTCGAGATGGAGTGCAAGACCCTAGATTGTGTCTGTTGTAATCCAGGTTGCGATTTTGTGGATTATTATTTACATGACTTATTCACTGGATGGCTGCGACCATATCTGAGTTTATTTATCGATCCTCACTGGATGGCTGCGACCATACCTTGGATCTGGGTTATTTTATACTCTGTTTTGGATGGCTGCATCCATACCACATATACATCATGTACTTGAGATATTAGTTGTATTTCTCCACGCAGATTTTTCGACGGCGGAGCTTCAGTTGGACACGTTCTCGTAAAGCATTTCACCCCTCTCTCTCTCTCGGGCCTCATACTTTAGGGGTCATCTGTTACACAGTAACTTTTCACCGTCCCTACCATTCCCCGTCCCACACATTGGAGGGCCCATTATGTGACTTGTGAGCAATGTCATGCCTTGAAACCATTATCATTGCATTCCTCTAAACATGAGCTTCAATTGCCCTAAAGACATATCCTTGCAGAAAACCATAAAAACATCCCTTTTTGCATTGGCATGGGTAGCCATTTCATCACTCGCGCCAATGAGGAAAATCCTGCAAAGAGGCCGCGCCAACTGGAGCTCTGTCCCAGAGTTGCAGTCGCGCCATCCAATTTAAGGAGTGTTTTTTAAATAAGAAAGGCGGAAGTTTTGTTTCAACAAACTCAGAAACTGCTATCTATCTTGAGTTGGGAGGTTTGGCTCCGGGAGTTCCATGGAAAGGAAGTGGTTTGCCACCTCTCATAGAAGCTTCCTTGATGATAGGGCCAATCCCACAATTATAGGGATCCCAACTCCCCTTCCTCCTTCTATAAAAGCTTGCCCATTGCCATTGCAAGCTGGTCTTGAAGTGCCTAAGCTTTGAATCTCCAAATTCCTAAGAGCCTTCATGCTGCAAGAGCCCTCATTCTTCCCTTAAGGCCGACTCAAGCAAGGAGACTATTGTCGAAAGACTCTAGAGAGGCTTGTCCCTTCCCTAGCGAGATTTGTGAGACGTGAATGATTGGAGACCCTTCCGAAGGAGACCGCAGCGTCAGAACATTGGTTGTATTCTCTTTCGATTGCTTATTAATGAATGACTACTGGTTATGGTTCCACTCTGTTTTTCACTTATGATAATGATGAGTTATATCCTTTCCGATCGATATATACTTTCGTATCTTGGATTTTATGCTTGTATTCTGTTGTTTCCTCAGATGCGCAGTATCCATCTGCTTCTGAGATCGTGGGGATCGGATTCGCCGGACCGAGGAATGGGAACGTTTGTCCTCTCACTTAATCATAGCACTAGACTCTAGGTAGCCTCCATCGTTGGCTTATTTATTCGCAATTAGAACTTGCATCAGCATTTGATGATTGTTGCTAGACCGCTGGGCTAGTAGGGATCGGCCTGTCTCAGCAGAGGGGATTTACCTCCTCAACCATCATGAGAAGAGAGGTTTACATGCGCATCATCACAAGGGGTGACAGAAGAGTAAGTAGATAAAGTATCTATCGATGTTGAGCCCAGGGTGATCGCTGAAGGGAGGTCAGGCAAAACATCAGGGGGAGTCTCCAGGGGGACTTCCACCAAGGGTCTCATGGATGATGATAGATAGAATATGGTGGACCAAGGCTCCGTCATATCGACATCATAAGGGGGAATGTCAATGGGAGCATTCGTGTCCTCTGGTGTTGCCGAAGCAAGATGCACAAATAAGGGAGCAGTGAACTCATTGCACTTGGCCTCGAAATGGCGTAAGGCTTATAAAGAAGAATTATACTCTTCGAGGAGAGGATAGAGGTGATTTTAATGGCCATGGAAATCATAGAAAGCACAAGGGTGATTTGTGTGCAATGGTTTGAGTTTTGGGATTGAATCGGGTATAGTGACATATACCTCTGGGATATCCAATTCTGGAAACGTCTCATTGACCATGGACTTAAGGTGAGGCAACTCCGGAAAAGTATGGGTGGCGTGATCGACAACATCACACAAAGCACACTGGATGGTATGCTTTGGAGGCCGAGAAGGGGCAAGGTTTGTCGGGGTAACCTTGTCCTTTGATGCCCCCTTGCAAGATTTGCCCTTCTTACCCAAAGTGGTCGCAACGGGAGGTGGCTCCTGTTGAGGTGACTGAGGCATTGTTGTAGCGGGAGAAATCATAGGGACTGGTTGAACCGAGGTCAAAGAAAGATACAGTTTGGGTTGACTAGGCGGGGTAGCGGCTAGAGGATCGAGGTACAATATGGGAATCCCAAGGGTCAAGTTAGGAAGAGAGAGGGTGACCATAACAGGTATCATGTACACTCTTGGTGGGGGAGCTAGGAAATGTATCTGACCAGAGGGATGATGACCAGGCAAGATGGCTCCAATATGGTTAAGGCTTGGAGGAACCGTTCTAGGAGGATGAAGGGGGTCATGAGTACCAGCTGAAGGTGAAGGGCCAGGAGAAGAAGGTTCAGAAGGCTGATTAGAGGACATCATGAGAATCTGGTAATCGAGGGAACTAGATGGAAGAGGTTGAGTGGCCACCTAGCCTTCAAGTGGTTGGGTAGCCACGAATCCTTGCTGAGGGAAAGGATCCATAAGCACAGCTGGTTGACTAGGTGCAGGACTGGGAGGACTAGAAGGGATGGCTTGCTATCCTCGCAATGTTTCTTGAGACTCCCATAGTTGTCGCATCTGTGGCAGAAGAGGACATTCATGCGTATAATGACCATAAACACCACAACAAGAATAAGGCTTGTTCGTACGAATAGGCCTATCCCGCTTGGGCTGAGTGGTGTTAAGAGCATTACCTTGATTAGGTCCAGGATTACGAGGGGTAGCTTCATTTTGAGTGCCTTTCCTCTTCCTTTTTGAGAGAGGAGGATTAGTCGTGCCCTGCTATGCGTACACCTGCCTCGGAGGAGGTAGTGGTTGCTATTGCGGGGGTTGAGAAGGCAAGGGAGGAGGAGGTGTTAATGCTAGAGGAGCTGGAGCACCAGGCTGTGGATACTGATAATAAGGAGGTTGGGTAATAGTGTCGTAAATAAGAGATTGGGCAAAAGGAGGAGGCATGTCGTATCCTGGATACGTGCTACCGGGAGGGGGAAAAGTGCCAGAGGTGCTGGCCCCTCCCTGAGGAAAACTATAGACCATGGGAGGTTGAGCATACGTATTAAAGAGAGCTCCAAAGATACCATCGGTGGCGTGAGATGTCCCCGGTGCATTGGCACTACCGAGTCTAGGAAGATCAGGTAGAACGGTATAAACATAAATTGACTGAGTGTAGATCAGGTCATATTTTAACGCAATTTGGAGAGCGACTTCTTCGGTTTGAGGAAAGTGTGATGCGACATCTTTCTCGATAGGCGGCAAGAGAGATCTGAGGAACCAATCCATGTAGACACAGTCTTCAAAATTAGGGGCTCGACATAGGCTCGTTCTTCTCCACCATTCTTGAACATGGTCGGATAGGTGGGTTGCAGACGATTGAAGAAAAGAGGTCAAGAGTTCGGTACCAGTGTCATAACGTAGGGGAAGCTGGAAATAAGACAAAAATGAATAGGAAAGAGTTGCAAAGGTGGTATGAGAGGCAGGGGCCTCATCCACGTACCACTTAGAAGCTTCACTTGTAAGCGTTCGTAGGAACAACCGAAGATGGACAGAGTCATCGGTAATGGAATTAGACGAACACCACATGTGGAAAGATCGAACATGATTTGAAGGATCTTCTCCAGCAAGGCCTTCAAATTTTTGAATGTATGAAGGGAGCTTTTTTGGCATAGCAGGCTAACTAGCATCATGGTGTATAGGGTCATTTATCAACTAGTCAAAAATGGGGAGGCTGAGGCTTGCCATGAAGGGGAGCAAGGGTGCAGCCGAGCTAGTGTCCGTGGTGTTCCCGGCAGGAGGGTCGGGGTTCCCACCAGCATGAGGTCCTACACCAGACATAGTGAAGGTGTCAGGGGGAGAACCAAAGGCAAAACGAGAAGGAGAACCCGAAGGACCAGAAGAAGAGTCAGTGTGCAGACTCGGTGGAGGACTGACTTGAATCCTGTGCGAAGGAGTAAGTCTTCCTACTAGAAACTGAGGATGAAGGCCAAGAAGTCTCTGGGATAAATGCCTTGGTGGTACAATGGTGATGACACAAACACGACACAAAGGAAAAAGAGACTGACAAGGGTAGGTAGGTGCAGGATCAATTGATTACAATGTCGAAACAAGGGGAGGGAGGTGCAGGATCAATTGATTTCAATGTCTTAGAGTCTTTCCTTGGTGGTGTTAACCAAGCCCTTTTTCACTTAGGGTGTGTATGTAAAAGTGTGTAATTTTTTTTTTTTAAACCCAGACGTTGTGTAGAGAAAAATAAAAAGTGTGTTGTATAGCTGCAAATAACCTGCAAATAAGAGTATATAAGCCTGCAAAAATAGAAAATAAACAGCTAATAATGTGATGATCTAAACCCAAGGAGGCGGGACTCTCAACAACTAGTTTATAAGTAAGTCAAAAAAACTAGTCAAAACACACTAAAATAGCCAATAGATCTAAGGTCAGGAGGGATAGGGATCTAAAGGACAAAATCTGCTAGAAACTGGTGTAGAAGCAACAATAGATCTGAGGAAAAATTGCTGCAAAAAGAGGTGGCGAAAGGCTATCTCCAGGAGGGAAGCGGAGTGAAACCTAAAGGAAAACCCAAGAAAAGATAAATGAGGTGATTTGGACGGATAACAAGCCGATCTGAAGCGGATCTGAAGGTGAGGTATCAGATCTGAAAAAATGCCTGAAGACTCTAAAATTTCAGACAACCTGCAACAACAAAAACTCTTCCACAAAAAGTGGAGGGTACTGAAGCCCTAGGGGGCTAGGTTCCCACTTAGTTGAGAGAAACAGAAGAAGTAAAGGTCCAAAACGGGTGGAGATAGAGGTTAGACAACCCTGAACAGGGGCTCAGACAAACCTAGAAAAATTTCAAAAAAATCCCTGCAAAAAGTCCAGGTTGCAGTTTCTGACCTATTTTCAGCAAAGGTCATAGTTTTTGGGCTGAAAAGTGAACCCTGAAGCTCTAGGTCACAGGTTCTGGGCCACAAAATGTGACCTGCACTTCCGACACTCTTAGAGGCAGGCTTCAGAAAAAGTTGCCGTCTCAGCTGCAGCTGATGTCTGTCACCTGCGCAATAGGTCCGAAAGCACACGGAAGTCAGAAATTTTATCATTTTAGGGTTTTATAGGTTAAAAAAAACATCAAGAAAAGAAAAAACAAGGGGCTGAAGAGAAATCCTAGGGTTTGAAGCAGTTGGATATGCAAGGATCAGAAAAACGTCAGTGGTCGTAATCGTAAACCCGTGTGGAGTCGCCAATTGTTAGTATGAATCTTAATTTCAAGCGTACAAAAAAAGACCACTTTAGCTGCACATAAAAAAAAACCCTGCAATACCTTCAGATCTGCAGTTAGGTGATCAAGATAAATGCTGCAAAAATCTAGATCGATGCATTAGAAGATATTAAACATTAGAAAAAACAAAATTTACTCCATGCATCCAATAGACAAGACAAGAATATATCAAATGAATTTTGTATTAATGGCACCTAGGAGGGAAACACAAGAGGGTGTTCCCGGTTCTCCTCAATGGGATGGGTTCTTGTAAGTCCTCAGCACTTCAGATCTATAATTCCTCTCTCTTGATGGTGTAGAAAACCCAGACAAAAAATAGTAGCAAAATATGACTATGATGGTGGATCAATAGCCAGACCAAAATTTTAGATCCAGAGTGATCTTTAGGCAACAAAAGGTGAAAAATGAATGAGAAGACCCTTCTATTTATAACAAAATATTGAGTTAGTCTAGATATTGGTGCATAATTAAAATATTACTAACCAAATCAAGATCCAACTTTTATGAAATATTTTATTATATTTGTTGGAGGGAAAAGGAATTTGACTTGGGTCAAATCCCTTTATTTGTAAATAATAAATAAATAAATAAATGATTTATTTATTGTTTTAAGGATGTGGTTGAGTAATAATGAAATAAATAATTATTTATTTAATTATTTATGGGTGATTTAGTTATCTTTAACAAAGAATATTATTTAAATAAGGTTTAAATAACTAGACTTTAGGAAATAATAAGATAAATAATTATTTATCTCATTAATTTCCTTGTTTTGGGTTAAATATAACCAGGAATATTAATCAAATTGTTGTTTAATTAATTATTCTTTGAGGAAAATCAAACAAATATAGATTTATTTAATATTTCCTCATGGGGTTTCCTGTTTAGACCATAAACAACTTAATAAAGGTGGTTTACTAAGTTATTTTTCATAGTGAATGCAATTTTACTTGGGGTAAAATTGGTCTTACTTGGTGTACTGGGGTGCATCTAATAACAATGGATTAGATGACCAAAAAATGGTGTAACACCAAACAATATCTACCGATTCATTACTAAGGGCTGTCATTTTTTCATCAATTCTTATTCTTTTCCTCCTCTTTACTACAGCTTTATTATTTGGACTATATAAAACGTCCAATGGAGGTATCTCTTCAATATTTAGAATAATTTCTTCAGTAGGGAAGTCCAAGATGATTTCTTGATCTTGAATTCTTGGAGTTGTTTGAAATTCTATTATTGTTTCTGGTAGCTTTTGAGATTGTTTAGGGGTGTAAAATATTGATGATCCTTCAGGATTAATATTAGGTGGTATCTAAAGTTTTTTAGTAAACTTATGCCATTATTTTCCCAAATGGTCTACTTGAGATTTTGTTGTCTTCTCAGGTGTAGTTTGAACTTCCTAAAGTTCTTTAGAAGATGCCTTTAATAATTCAGCTTCATCAGTTCCTTCCTCAGCATGTATATCAATATATCATTATATATTTTTAACAGACGAATTAATTAAGCATCGTTTCTAGCATTTTTGGTAATAAATATTATATAAAAAGTATCACATCGTACAAGCATCCATATTATGTATCTTGACCGTGAGTGTTTGCTAAAAGTGATCTGCGCAAATCACATATCGCACTTTATCAAAGTGGGCATGACTTTCATTTGGGTTGATGCTGCGGTATGTGATAAGCGATAAAACCCAAGGCACTGTGCTTTATCAGATTTGGTGATATGTTTCAACATTTATTTATTGTTCTATCGGGTCCGACATCAATGCATTTTATTTTCGAATGATATCTCTATTTGTTTATTTTAGGGAAGAGCGATGTGATTTATAGTTATAAGGGTTTCTCACCTTTTTAATGGGAATTTGCATATAACTCAAAATTTTCTTAGCGTTATCGCAATTTCACAAGTTATATATGTGTTTCATATTTGTTAGCTTGACAATTTTGCGATTTGCGCTAAGTGAAAAAAAGGTGCATACCTTTTATTCCTAAAGTTTTAAAACTTTAAGTAAAGAGAAGTAATGTTTCCTAAGTTCTATTTTTTTTTAAAGGGTCCCTATTTATTATTCACAACCTTAATCGATGTTCAAATAAATGGGGGTGTTGTTTCATAGTACAAGAATTGGCGATTCACTCAGAGAATCAGTTATCTGTGATAATTTTTTTTTTTAATTTATGTATTTTTCAAAATAAAATTATTTGAAGAGATGTAAATAACATAAAATTTAAAATAAGTAATATTCCTTTGAGTCATAAAAAGATAATCACTTCATTATTATTCCCTTTATATCCTCTTAAAGATGAAAATTATTTTGTCTAAATCAGTCTCTACTGGGTTAAAAGATAAAGCAGTAGATTCTCTTTGTCGATGAGTTTAAAATACCCTCATTTTTCGCAAGTAGAGCCTCTACTACAATTAGGTATTAATAACCTTGACAGGGTTACCTTTTAACCAGGAAATCATTCATTATCCCATCCAAATAATAATTTAGTTTTTAAATATAAATCCTCAGTCATATATTTATTCTTCTTTCCTCTTTTTTATTTATTTTTGCTACTTAAAAGTCATTGTCTTGGTTTGGTGGCAAAATAATAACAATGTCATTCATTGGTTGTAACTTAACTAAACAAGCTGGCTCGTGATGAGACCTATTGTCTTTTGATTAAAATAATATTAAGCCATTACCCTGTTTTGGTATGCAGTGTTGGTAATGCAAGCTAGTTATTCCCCTATGAATATGGTAAGCAGGATCGTGATGAGACCACTTATCTTTTAAGTTTTTTTTTTTTTAAATTTATTTCATAAGATCAGACCTTAAAAAGAGAAAATTTTATTGGATGGGGAGAATCATTGACTCCTTAAGAGTTTCTGGATGATAATTGTAGAGTTTAAAATGTCTATCTGCAAGGAGTCTTTTACTTGGTTAAAGATAATTTTCTTGATTGATAATATTTCAGAAGTCTTTTATAAAGTTGGAGGCTTTCCAAAGAAAAAATAATTTTGTGAAAAGAAAAGAATTTTTTCAAAGAGGCAAAACCTTTTTTATTTTTCAAATATTATAAATATTTCTTTCACAATTACTATTTATAAAAGTAGAAATAATAAAATATTCAAAGAAACTTTATTTGTGAAGTAAAAAGTTATACTATTTCAACTTTATTTTCTTACTGAAAAGTAAAAGAAATAATCTACAAGGGATAGAAGAAGTTATCTTCTATGAAAAGTATTTCTTCAAAATCTTCCCATTTACAGGTCAGGATTCTCTCTTTCCTGATAAATATTGCAATAAAAATGTTGATGGGATGATTAGCTTGAAAATTTGAAATGGTCCAAGCCACATTATTTGGAATTTGGTATGCTTTCCCTTTTCCTCACGTTCATTGTCCCACTTCAATACTAGGTCTCCTAGTTGAAATTATTTTGGGCTAACAGAATGTGCATCAAAGGAAGTCTTAACTAACTGCTGATGGTGAGCATGTGTGATTTTCTCTTTATTTATTTCCTCTTCAAGTTTTAGGATCTGTGATTTTCTCAATTCCAAGGAAGAAGAAGGAGTTTCTTTGATAAACTAGACTAGGGCTAGAGAAGGAATAGCTACGTTTGTGGGAAGAAAATCTTCTTTCCCATCAACTAGAATAAATGGAGAAGTGCCTATTGAAGCCCTCTATGTAATCTGGTTTACCCATAGAGAAAATTTCAAAGATTTGTGCCAATTTTTCTCACTCTGATCAACAGTTCGCTTTATAATTCTAATGACATTTTTGTTGGTTGATTATGCTAGACCATTTCCCTAAGGATAATAGTTGGCATAATATTTAAGTTTAAAACCTCTTTTAAGAGAAAATTATGTCATTGCATTTGTTGAGAAATAAGATGCATTATCAAACATTAAGGAAATTTGTAAACCAAATCTGGTAATAATAAATTGGTCAATGAATTCTGTTGT
Organism: Pinus albicaulis; assembly: GCA_034641835.2. Lineage (NCBI taxonomy): Eukaryota > Viridiplantae > Streptophyta > Pinopsida > Pinales > Pinaceae > Pinus > Pinus albicaulis. Next base: position 114,619 of record JAXQQM020083867.1, on the reverse strand, counting down.
AACTCCTAGAGACAACCTAGAGTTGCTATAGACCAGTGCCTAGGACATCTTATAATGTATAGAGAGCATGGGATCTAAAACAGCGTTTTAGCAATTCAACAAAACAAAACTCTCATACTGTTTCTTCACAAACAGAGAATGATACTTGAGTGGGACCAAACCTTCCGATAGTTTGATGCATAAAAGAGTAATACTGAACGAATGTAATGCTATACTCAAATACTGCAGTATCAGACAACTTTAAGACAATCCACAGTAAACAGGGCCGGATTCATGATATATGGCAGAAAAGGTATGTATAATGATGAATAATGAGGTGTATAGAAAAAGGAGATACTAGCTATTAGAAAGACAACACCAAGAAAAGTTTCACAGCATATGATGGGCTTATACGACTAAGAATCCATATATGCAGGCAACTTTCATCAATAGTACTTCACAATAGCCAATATAGCATAAATATGTATGAATGGAAGGTGAAACACTGTATTATATCTGAGCTATTTAAAGTACCAGGAAGCTAGTGATATAAGTATCAGATAGATAAATTTATATCAAAAACAACGGGTCACTCGCATTCCAGAATATAACACTAGAAACATGGATGTAGATGAAATGAACAATGACATTGCAATAAGCAAGAGAAAATCACACACTACCATAAAAAAAGTCCAGAATCCTCTTTAAAGTGTAACTCCTTATCATTTAGACCCGACGGGCTATTCACATTAGCATTTGAGTCATTACAAAACACACACAGAAAATCTTTACACAGTCAGTTTCTTCTGAAGAATTGGAACCTTTGTTTCTTCTTTTCTCTGTCTTATATATGATTCCTTTGCCTTTTAGAAAGAAGATATTTCGGGGAAATATCTTCTTCGCATGAACAAAATTTGTTACAAGTCATTATCATAACAAAAAAATATCATGATGGGGAAACAGCCCTCCCATCATGCAAAAACAGGCCCCAGGCCAATTTCAAAAACAGAACTGAGACCAATGTTTGATGTAAAAAGTGAAAATGCAAGAGTGGGGGAAAAACAACCCACTCGGAAATTGAAAAAACATAAACTTGAACGAAAGTAAAAAGGCCGTTTAGGCCATATCATGAGTAACTGAAATGTCATGGGCGCAACTGAGTAGAAGACGTTGCAGATGCTGGAGGAGGCACGTTGGCAGAGGAACTGGTATGCTGACTCATGAATTGTGTCAGTCTCTGCTGGCTGTCGGGGGTCGGTTCTGGCATTGCTAAGAGCTTCTCCACTCTGATAAACGCTTCGCCGAGAGTGTGAATGTTTGCCTCAGTTGGGAGCCGATATCTGATCATGTGAAGGAGACTAAACTCCTTTCTGACGACTGTGACAATGGTAGTAGCCTTAAGCTGAGTTGCTTTCCCCATTTGGAGGTCTGACCGATCCCTTTCCGTTTGCAAACGTGCTGTGTATTGATCTGGGAGCATAAGCACGGCAGGGGCATTTGGTTCCCAACAGGAAGGGAGTCCGGCTGAGATGATCTCATTCCAAACCTTGTCGAATTGTTCAACACTGTCAGCTACCTGTTGAAGGACCTCTGAAGCTGCTATCCGGGCTTCCTCCTTATCAATAATCTTTTGACACTCGTTGATTTCCATAAATCAACTGGGGATGCCATGTTTCCCCAAGTCGTTCGCCCTTAGCGCATAAAGAAAAGAGATATAGTCGCCGACGTGTTGAGCTCTATTAGACAGATTACTCCCGGCCTCCTGCATCCTTCTATTTAGATAGGGAAGGGTGGACTTGAGCTCCCCCATCATCGTCAAGAACTCCCACTGCTCGGTTACTGCCGTAATTATGTCCGACCATATTAAACTTCTGGCCTCGAGCAGGGTGAGATTCCCCTTTGCACGACTCTTCATCTCAACAATGGTTTGATGTTGCTCAGCCGTGACCCTTTTTCCTTCCTCGACTTCACTTTGGAGTCCTTCAATTGTTCTGGCCTTCTCAGCCAGGACGCCCTCCAACTCTAAGACCCTTTGCTTGGCAGTGGATGTCTGTTTTTCTAGCACTTCGATCTCAGCCATAGCCGTGGATAATCGTTCTGTCGCTGAACCAGTTCCGCTTGATGTTTCGACTGCGTGACAACTGTGTGTATCCCACCGGTTCTGTAGCTCCGTGGCTCTGCCTTCTAGCTCGTTGATCCTTTTAGCCATCTTTTCTTTCTCTTCTCTTTCCCTGAAGAGCCTAGCCGATAGTTCATTTTTCTCTTCCTCTACCCGCACCAATTCATCAGTTTGTACAGGATGTGAACCCGGCATACGAGCCTGTTTCTTAGCGGCTGAGATATCTTTCTGCAACTTGGCTATAAGGGCTGCTTGTGAACCTTTACCTCCATCATCTGTTTTTCTAATTTGATCCTCAAGAACGCGCAGCTGATATGCGTTGTCGTGACAAGCATTCTGTTCTATTGTAAAGGAATCCCTTAGATTTTCATATTTCTGTTCTGTCTTCCTCAATGCGAGGGTAATCTGGGATAGCTTGTCTTTCATCATGTCACAGACTGTTTGGAACAGGTCAGTCATATCCTGTACTGGTACCTTCTGCATATCAATAGCCAATTCTAGCACCTTATAACTCGGAACATCCGAATTTGGGTCCAGGATGGCCTCCGTCATAGATAGTACCACGTTTTCAGTGTCTGCATCGACAGATGCGGAGAGCCTGGTATGGTATTTTTCAACGAATTCCCCTAATTCGGCCCTGTATTTGTCTCGAACAGTTTTATTTGTCCGCTCCCTTTCACTCGTCCTGGATGGAGGGGGCTCGACGATGGCTTGCGTGACTTCAGTGTAGTCGGAAGAGGCGACACTGGTATACCCGCCTTGCCCTTATCAAATTGACCAAATTTCGTGAAGGGCTCCAGTATTATCCCTTCCCCGATGACTTCTGCTTCGCTAGTGGAGACCTTCTGCCTCTTTGGTGGTGGTGGTGTTGCTCCTGAAGTACCTGCCTCCTGCTCATCTGTGCCCTTGTTCACTTCTTCCTCTCCTCCTGTAGCAGACGAGTCTGTCTCCATCTGCGAAAACATAGGCCAAACTTCAATGTTAGCCCTCCACTCCAGAAATGGCCTGGACTCATGAATGTAGGGCGTAGACCTGTTTCGTTTTCTTTTATTTGAAATGATCTCCTGCGGGTCATAAGCCCAGCTTTCCCCCAGTTTCAGGTCCATGTTCTGCAACATTTTTTCAGTAATTGGGAGGGCGTATCTAGAGTTTACCACAAAGGGGCCAATTTGGACAGGAAGCTTTAAGATGTAGCCTTTCTTAGCAGGGAAAAAGTGGACCTGGTCGGCTTTGAGGGCTTGCCGGATGTACTCGAGGGCGTAAACTCGTTGGATGGGGAAAACTGGTAGCCGGTATGGGGCAACTTCGGCTCCGTAGACCCGAATTTCAGTATACTCTTCAGATAGGAACCAATCACCAGTGCACTGGTATTTCCCAGCCTGCAGCCAGCGTTTCATCTCTGGGAAAACCCTAGGGGAAGGCGCGTCGTGAATGATAGTGTAGGCAATAGACAGGAAGGTGTTCACGAAGTTGGCATAACCCTCTCCCCTAGGTAACTGGCGGACAGAGAAATTCCAATCGAAGACTGGTCTGGGCTGGGAATTCTCAGAGTGCATCCTATCTAACCCCAAATGGTTGAACTTATTCGCATGCTGGAACAAGAAGAGGTAGAACACCAAGGAACAGAAGCGAAACTTTCGGGCTTGGGCGAGCCCCTGAAATTGGGCCAGGATGGTCGAGGAGAGAAAGCCTGGAATGTCCAATATAACCCCATTCTGTGACATGAGCCACAAAAAGTGAATGCATACTGAAGAAATGTCTTCCGGGCTTCCTACCCCCAAAAGGCCGGCGATGAGAGATAGAACAGGTCGAACTTCTTCGGCAAACAAGCTTAGTGAAAAAGGCTCCAATGAAGGCAGGGCAGTGGCCTGGTCGATGGTTATGGAGGATATGAAGGCACGACGGGATTCTCTTGACAGTTTATTGAACTGAGCGAGCAAGGTTTCATCTTTGAAACTGAAGTATGTATCACTGGAAGGGAAACGGATGGCCTGTTTAATGACATCGGGGGAAAGGGAAAAGATTACGTTCCCTTGAGGGGGAACGAAAGCGTCCCGATGTACATCATAGGAGTCTCTGAGCCAGATGATGAAATCGACACAGGAATGGACCTGGGGGGTGATATGGTGATAGAAACCAGACGCGATAACTCGGAAACGGTCGGCATCTTTGCAGTGGCGACCAAAAAGCAGGGGCTTGATACTGCGTATGTCAATAGGATATTTCGAGTCGCAGATACCCGACTGTAAGTCGTAGAGGGGTTCAAAACCAGGGGGTTTTCTGGACTCACAGAGTTGGGGGGTTTCAGGTTCGTTTTTCTTGGGCGTTCCTCTTCCCATGGCAGACATTCAACAATTTCGAAAAGAGAAAAAGGAAAAGAGGGAAAACGGAGAATGGAATACCTGAACAGAGGGTGACAATGCTCGGGAAAGCGACGAGGGGAACCGTGACAGTGACTTGGATATACCCGGCGTTCTTCCCCACTCGGTATTCGCCGTAGAAAACGACCTGTGACGATTTACCAGAGAGAAATACGGGAGTTTGTTACCATTGGGGTGAACTGCTTGGGTGAAAAGGTGAATAAGTAAGACGACAGAAGGCAAGTGTCGTAAGGACACTGACACTGAGACACGTGGCGCGTGGGGATTGGGTATATCAAGGTGTAGGTGAGCGCCTCGTGTCGGGTTAAAAGCTAGTACGGGTCTTAGTACCAGCTGACCTGATGGACTTACCTTACCTTTTATCCACTTACGCTGTCCAATCTTTACTTTGCATGATTTCCCTTTGCCGGACTAACACTTGTCTTTCTCAACTGCGTGGGCCCATCTTTACTTTGCCACGAGATCACATCCCGCGGCCCACCCTTACCGTTTCTTTCCTACCGTGAGACCTTACCGTGCCACGTGTCGTAAGTCCACGGGGGTATGGGTCTCATCTTTTCCCCGCGGCTCGACCCCCTCGGACTTTCTCCATACACGTTCGTACATAACCCGAGGCCCTTTTTAATATATGGGTTGTCATATAATGCCGCATCCCCTTAACTTTTGTATTTGATGTTCATGTATTATTCCGCCTTTCACCGCTTAGTGCTGTTTTTCCATTGGTTTTAATATGTGTGTGTTTCACCACCTTTTCTCTTTTCGGCCCGATTTAGCTTAATACTTGCCACTTGGTATAAAACTTTAATATGAGGCCTGTTCATCCTTTTGTTACTCCCGTGGCTTATGCTAAGGATTGAACAACATTGGCTCCACCTGGGGACGGCACGTTTGTCCCTGAACGTGTCGAGAACTACGCAGACCGCCTGTACATCTTCTTTGAACAACACTTTACGGTTTTGGAGCTTTTCCATGTACAGATCATCGTGACTCATGCATAATCTATGATAAGAAAAAGAAAAATAGCAACTAATATACAATATAATACAGTCAGGCTTTTTCAGCCTGCTTCAGAATTGGAAATATGGTTTGAGGAATTGCCCGTTTACAGGGGCTTCCAACAGATCTCCCTGTAAATTCTCCAGCTTAAATGTATTGTTTCCTCCCTGCTCTGCAATCTTGAAGGGGCCGAACCAAAGGGGGTCAAATTTACCGTGCTTACCCTTATCGGCCCTTCGTACATCCCACCTGAGAACTAAATCTCCCGTCTGCAGCTTTCTATCCTTTGTATGTTGATCAAACAATTCTTTCATCTTCTCCTGGTAATCCACAAGTTTCTGATTCACCTGGATACGCATCTCTTCGAGTTCAATCAACTGATTGATCCTTCTGTTCATACCATCCGGTTCTTCCTGAGTCTCCTGCATGAAACGAGCAACAGGTAAAGCTAACTGAATCGGGAACACAGTTTCCCGTCCGTATACTAGTTCATAAGGAGATCTTCCCGTTGCCCTTTTACTGGTTATCCTGTTTTCCCACAGAGCAAACTTCAGTTGGGAGTCCCAGTTCCTCTGATTTTCATTTATTGTCTTCTTTAGAGCTCTGACCAGCGTTTTGTTTGATGACTCTGCCAAACCATTTCCCTGTGGGTAGTAAGCTGTGGAGTGGCCCAGAGTGATGTTATATTGCTGACAAAAATTCACCATTTTAGCAGATTTGAAAGCCTGGGCATTGTCTGTGACTATTCTGGCAGGACATCCAAACCTGGAGATGATGTTCTCTTCTATGAATTTTATGATCACCGTGTCTATGGCGTTTCGTGCAGGAATGGCCTCCACCCACTTCGTGAAGTAATCTGTAGCAGTCAAAATCCATTTGTGCTGCCCACTGGAGGGTGGGTGGATCTCACCTATGAAGTCAATTCCCCATTGCTTGAAAGGTTCATCAACGTGCACAGGGATCAGGGGTAGAGCTGCTAGCTTCTGTTTTTCAGCAAAATTTTGGCATTTGTCACATGCTCTGACCCAAGTGAAGACATCTCCAAATAATTTAGGCCAGTAAAAACCAGCCTTCAGGATTTTCTGAGCTGTGCTCCTCCAGCTATAATGCCCTCCACAGATTCCCTCATGGAATTCGGTTATTATGTTCCCTACCTCACCTTCGATGAGACATAACAACAGTATGCCTGAAGGATCTCTCCAATATAATTGACCATTAGCTACAGCATACTTCTGAGATTTCAGCCTCAAGGCTCTGTATTTGGACTTATCACAGCTGGGTGGGCAGCTGAGTGTCAGGAGGTACTCAACAATTTCTTTGTACCAGGGGCTAGTAAGATACTTCATCTGTATTTTTTGAGTAGCCATTTCTACCTCTGGTCTCCCTGTCTGCTCCTCAGACTCCTCATTTGCGATCATGGATAAGTGGATGCCCAAAGCTTGGTGGTTTGACTCTGATAGAATCTTTGCTAGCCCCTGTCCTTTAATTAACTTGGTGGGTCTGATATCCAGGTCATATTCTTGTATCTTCGCAATCCACTTGCCCCTTCTGCCTTCACTGTCTCCCTGAACGAGGATGTCCTTAACTGCTGCTGTGGGTACAAAAGCAGTAACGTGAGATTGTAGAATGTACATGCGAAATGCCTTTAGGGACTTTACCAGGGCATAAGCCTGCTTCTCCAGTATGTTGTATTTTAGCTCTGCATCATGAAGAACTTGACTAAAGAAAGCAATGGGTTGCTCATACCCATCCCCATTCTTCTGTAAGAGGACCCCTGCCACCGTGTGAGGTGATGCAAAAGAGAAAATCATAAAAGGTTCAGTGAAGTCAGGCTTCGCCAGCACGGGAGCTTCAGCAAACGCATTTTTTATCCTGGCAAAGGCCTGTCTGGACTCTGGTGCCCATTTTACCTCATTATCCTTCTTTAACATATCTGTGATGTGTCTAACTATTTCAGCATAGTTAGGAATAAATCTTCTGAGAAAGTTGATACGCCCTAGAAATACTTGGACTTCTTTCTTATTTCTGGGGAGGGAGATACCGTTTATAGCTTCCACTCTTTTAGGATCGATTTTGACCCCATCTTTAGTTACTATATGTCCTAGGAGTTTACCCTCTTCTAAGGCAAAGAAAGATTTTTGAGGGTTAAGAGAGAGTCCATACCTCCTGCATTTCTCAAAGGTCTTCTGTAAATGATGAACATGCTCGGTATCGTCCTTTGAAAAGACTGTTATATCATCTAGGTACACCACCAGAAACTTATCCTGTTCTCCGACAAAGGTTATGTCCATCGCTCTCTGAAACGTGGCCCCTGCATTGATCAGTCCGAATGGCATTCTGGCATACATAAATGTCCCCCAGGGCGTGGTGAAAGCTGTCTTTTTCTGGTCCTCCGGGAATACAGCCACTTGATTATAGCCTGAGAACCCATCCATCATGGACATTCTAGAGGCTCCTACCACCTTCTGCAGAATATGATCCATCTTCGGTAGGGGGTAGTTATCTTTTATAGACGCCCTGTTCAGGTTTCTGAAATCCACACACAACCTGATTTCGCCATTCTTCTTTCGTACTGGGACCAAATTGGCCACCCACTCAGAATACCTTAGTGGCACTATAATTTTAGCCTTCAGTAACTTTTTAATTTCTTGCTCAATTGAGGGTAGCAACGGGGGATTAATTTGTCAGAGCTTTTGCTTGTGGGGTTTTGCATCTACCTTCAATGGAATTTTATGCTGCATCACACTGACATCAAACGTTTTCAAATCTTGATATGACCAGGCAAAGACGTCTTTGTAGTTTTGAAACAACTTTTGGTACAACTGTTTGTATTTATCTGGAACTTTCTTAGACAGCTTCACAATCTTTGGATCTTCTTTTGTGCCCAGATTTAGATCTTCGACCTGGTCCTCAGTCACCATTTTGTTTGGCTGTAACGAAAAATCATCTTTATTGAACAGTCTCTCCAAAGGTACCAGCCCTCGGGGAATGACATTCCCTTTCAGCTGCAGGAATCTGTGACCGGCTATTTTCTCTTCAAGCTTGTCCTCTGGAATGTCCGCGACTTCTTCTTCTTCACAGTTGTCAATCTCTAGATTGGAAAAGTCCCCCACAGTCTCTAAAAACCTCTTCACCTGCTCCTCATCTTCAAAGACCTGCCAATGCTTGACATTATCAGGGATTGAAGGCCGGTATCTTACTTCAATTTCGTATCTCAGAAGAGGGTTCTGAGGTGGGCGGAATGTACTAGCAGCCACAGCCAAGGAGTCTGCCATTCTGTTCTGTTCCCTGGGCATAAACTGAATGTTAAATGCCAGAAAAGAGTTCTCCACAAGATCCCAAACTTCGTTTCTGTAGGCCTTTAGCCTCGGATGTTTGGCTTGACACTGGTTTTTCACTTGCCTCACCACCAACTCGGAGTCTCCCATCACCTTTAGATTTTGTATCTTCATACTTCTTGCTGTTTGCAACCCCAGTATGAGTGCCTCATATTCAGCCACATTGTTCGTGGCCTCATATTCTAATTTGAAGGATAGGGGGACCCATTGACCCATAGGTGAAATAAGCAACACTCCAGCCCCATTTCCTTCCTTGGAATTTGCTCCATCAAAGTGGAGTGTCCAGATGTCAGATTCATGGTCCTGCACTGATAGCTCAGTCTTTATCTGGCAGAATGAGGGTTCATGAGCATATTCCTGATCTTCCTCCAACATTAGACAGGAAAAATCTCCATCTCTGCTGTAAACTGGGGAATTCACTGAATCTCCTGCCTTTGTGACTGTCTTGACAAATCTGGTCTCTCGGTACAATCTCCTTTCTTGACCACCAAAGACAGGAATGGTGGCATATGACAGATCCAGCTTGATTGATCCTCCAATTCTAGTCCCCCAAGACCTTGACAATAGCATACCGAAGCGGGCTGGGATGTCAGCCACTACGATATCCATTACCACACTCTTGGCCGGGATCTGAGCCAGGGTGACTGCTAGATCCTTGATCATGCCCAAGCATTTCACTCTTTTGGAATCAAAAGAGTAAAGATCTTTATATGGGCGAGTGATTTGGAGCCCCAATTGCTCCATGACAGACAGGGGCATCAGGTTGTGGGACGCTCCTGAGTCTAACATACAGTTATGCAATAGTAGATCATGGATTACTAGAGATACGTGAAAGGGAGGGGTGGAGGGATCTAATTCCTCGACGTGGGGGCCGAACACTACCATAGGCCTTTCCTCTTGCAAGTTAAGACTGTCCGGAATGTGTGTAACTTCAGGAGCAGAAATGAAAGAGGAGACTTGTGACTGATAGGCAGGCTATTTCAGCAATTCAGACAGAGGGACAGGTATTTTAACTTTTTCGAGTTCTTTTTGCAAACTGAAGGCAGATGAAGGCTTCTCTATTGGCACTTCCTTTTCTTTTGACTCTTTGTTCATTAGGGGAGACTTAACTTCTTTAACTGGAGGTTTATTCACAGGGGACACAGCTACTTGAGAGGACGAAGGCATGTGACTATCAGCTTGCAGAGATTGGTTAAGGGGCTTCTTACCTTTGTCCGGAGATTCTTGAGTATTGGCCTCTTTCTGTGTAGGTGCTGACCTTTGGGGTGCATCTTCCTCTTCATCTTGAGTACTTGTTCTTTTCCTGGAGGACCTGAGGTCATATTTCCTGTTAAACTGGGCTTGCATGAAATCAACGAACTGTTTGCAGTAGTCATCGATTTCTGGCTCTTCAGCATCCTCGTTATTCTTCGCTTCTGAGTGAGGTTGTAGTTCCCCTTCCTCACTTTCTTGCACAGGGCACTCTATGTCATCATTGTCTGAGAAGACAGGACATGTTTCATCTTGCTCATAGGAGGGGTCTTCATGGGAAGCCTCCATTTGTCCTTCCAAGTACAAAGGATGCAGTACTTGGTCTTGTTGCTCCTTCTGTCCCCTCTGCAGTATTTGCAAGGGTGGTTTTCTGTATTGAGGATTGAATCCTCTGTTTGGATCATTCTGAAAATTCTTTGGTGGTGAATTCTTAGCTTCCATCTCTAGCTTGACCAACTTGCTAGAGAGGTTCTTGATCATTTTATTCATCTCTTCGATCCTGTCATTGGCTGAGTCTCTGTCTTGACTTGAAGTGGATACTTCTTCTTTGCCTCTTCTTTTAGTATCATGTTCTTGCTTTACTTTGGACTTACCAGTCGAGACAAAGTTTGCTTTTATTTCCAATGCATCTATCTGTGCATCATCCAGAGTGGCTGGCTTTCTTTCTCTCAGCGAGAAGCCAAACTCGGAATCGAATGCTGCCATGAAAACAACCTTGGCAGCAGTCTGGTGGGGCTTCATCTCAGTTGGGAGGCTGAAATACAATTTGTTAAACCTTCTGATGAACTCTGATACCCCTTCATTGTGATTCTTTTTAAGGGTGTTGAACTCGGTTAGGGTATCCCCATGATCTTTTATATCTCCCCACTTTTTTACGAAAGCTTCTTCCATAGCCTCCCAGGTGTTGATGGAATTAGCTGCGAGAGTTTTAAACCATTTTCTAGCCTCTCCATCTAGGGACTGCACGAACAATCTCAGAACCACATCCAAATGCTCCACATTGAAGTTCTCTGCGAAGGAGCAGAAGATTTCAACATGCTTATGGGCATCAACGCCGTTCTCCCCATTGAATCTAGGCAGAATATTTAAATAGTCTTGTGGCATATCATTTTGAACTGCAGGAAGCTGTAAAGGGGCGTACCTATTTTGTAAAAAGCCAGGTATATTTGCCATTGGGGGAGGCGGAGGTAGGATGAGAGCCTGAGCAGTGAGTGGTGGAGGAGGTGGTGGGAGTTGAGTATGGATAATGATGGGGATGTAGTGAACAGTAGCTTGGGTGTTTGATGAGAAGGTAGGGCTGTCAACAACAGATACTTCAGTGACTTCTTTGACCTCTTCAACTTCAGGGGTAGGATGAAAAAAATAATGTGGAGTGTAACTAGACTTAGCTTCGTCTTTGATATGGACACCTTCCCGATGTGGGCTCTCTGAATAATAACCAGTATCTCTTATAATAGGGTTGGAGCCTTGTATTTGGGCGACTTGAGAAGAGGAAGGCTGAAGATATGGAAAGTTTTCAAGGGAAAACTCAGGAATGTCGGTATGAACTGACTGCCTTTCCCTCCAGCCCCTTCTATGTAAGATTCGTTCTGGGTCAGACACAGAGGGTGTCCTTGACTGAGATGTATCTGACCTTAGGTGTGGCTTACGGGGAGCCAGGACTGCAAATATATTTATCTGTAATATGAATGTGGAGTCGCCAAGGTGAGGGATGAACAACTCTCAACTCTTCGTGCTCACCTGACTGAAGAGTGGATGGGTTTTGTCGAGGCCCAGGGATTTAAATTTCTTCAACTTCGTTCCCCGGCAACGGCGCCAAAAAGATGTTGTAACTCCTAGAGACAGCCTAGAGTTGCTATAGACCAGTGCCTAGGACATCTTATAATGTATAGAGAGCATGGGATCTAAAACAGCGTTTTAGCAATTCAACAAAACAAAAACTCTCATACTGTTTCTTCACAAACAGAGAATGACACTTGAGTGGGACCAAACCTTCCGATAGTTTGATGCATAAAAGAATAATACTGAACGAATGTAATGCTATACTCAGATACTGCAGTATCAGACAACTTTAAGACAATCCACAGTAAACAGGGCCGGATTCATGGTATATGGCAGAAAAGGTATATATAATGATGAATAATGAGCTGTATAGAAAAGGGAGATACTAACTATCAGAAAGACAACACCAAGAAAAGTTTCACAGCATATAATGGGCTTATACGACTAAGAATCCATATGTGCAGGCAACTTTCATCAATAGTACTTCACAATAGCCAATATAGCAGAAATATGTATGAATGGAAGGTGAAACACTGTATTATATCTGAGCTATTTTAAAGTACCGGGAAGCTAGTGATATAAGTATCAGGTAGATAAATTTATATAAAAAACAACGGGTCACTCGCATTCCAGAATATAACACTAGAAACATGGATGTAGATGAAATGAACAATGACATTGCAATACGCAAGAGAAAATCACACACTACCATAAAAAAAGTCCATAATCCTCTTTAAAGTGTAACTCCTTATCATTTAGACCCGACGGGCTCTTCACATTAGCATTTGAGTCATTACAAAACACACACACAGAAAATATTTACACAGTCAGTTTCTTCTGAAGAATTGGAACCTTTCTTTTTTCTTTTCTCTGTCTTATATATCATTCCTTTGCCTTTCAGAAAGAAGATATTTCCCCGAAATATCTTCTTCGCATGAACAAAATTTGTTACAAGTCATTATCATAACAAAAAAATATCATGATGGGGAAACAACCCTCCCATCATGCAAAAACAGGCCCCGGGCCAATTTCAAAAACAGAACTGAGACCAATGTTTGATGTAAAAAGTGAAAATGCAAGAGTGGGGGAAAAACAACCCACTCGGAAATTGAAAAAACATAAAATTAAATGAAAGTAAAAAGGCCGTTTAAGCCATATCATGAGTAACTGAAATGTCATGGGCGCAACTGAGTAAAAGCCGTTGCAGATGCTGGAGGAGGCACGTTGGCAGAAGAACTGATATGCTGACTCATGAATTGTGTCAGTCTCTGCTGGCTGTCGGGGGTCGGTTCTGGCATTGCTGAGAGCTTCTCCACTCTGATAAACGCTTCGCCGAGGGTGTGGATATTTGCCTCAGTTGGGAGCCGATATCTGATCATGTGAAGGAGACTAAACTCCTTTCTGAGGACTGTGACGATGGTAGTAGCCTTAAGCTGAGTTGCTTTCCCCATTTGAAGGTCTGACCGATCCCTTTCCGTTTGCAAACGTGTTGTGTATTGATCTGGGAGCATAAGCACGGCAGGGGCATTTGGTTCCCAACAGGAAGGGAGTCCGGCTGAGATGATCTCGTTCCAAACCTTGTCGAATTGTTCAACACTGTCAGCCACCTGTTGAAGGACCTCTGAAGCTGCTACCCGGGCTTCCTCCTTATCAATAATCTTTTGACACTCGTTGATTTCCATAAATCGACTGGGGATGCCATGTTTCCCCAAGTCGTTTGCCCTTAGCGCATAAAGAAAAGAGATATAGTCGCCGACGTGTTGGGCTCTATTAGACAGATTACTCCCGGCCTCCTGCATCCTTCTATTTAGATAGGGAAGGGTGGACTTGAGCTCACCCATCATCGTCAAGAAATCCCACTGCTCGGTTACTGTCGTAATTATGTCCGACCATATTAAACTTCTGGCCTCGAGCAGGGTGAGATTCCCCTTTGTTCGACTCTTCATCTCAACAATGGTTTGATGTTGCTCAGCCGTGACCCTTTTTCCTTCCTCGACTTCACTTTGGAGTCCTTCAATTTTTCTGGCCTTCTCAGCCAGGACGCCCTCCAACTCTAAGACCCTTTGCTTGGCAGTGGATGTCTGTTTTTCTAGCACTTCGATCTCAGCCATAGCTGTGGATAATCGTGCTGTCGCTGAACCAGTTCCGCTTGATGTTTCGACTGCGTGACAACTGTGTGTATCCCACCGGTTCTGTAGCTCCGTGGCTCTGCCTTCTAGCTCGTTGATCCTTTTAGCCATCTTTTCTTTCTCTTCTCTTTCCCTGAAGAGCCTAGCCGACAGTTCATTTTTCTCTTCCTCTACCTGCACCAATTCATCAGTTTGTACAGGATGTGAACCCGGCATACGAGCCTGTTTCTTAGCGGCTGAGATATCTTTCTGCAACTTGGCTATAAGGGGTCGCTTTGTGAACCTTTTACCTCCATCATCCGTTTTTTCTTCTAATTCTTGATCCTCAAGAACGTCACATCATATGCGTTGTCGGACAAGCATTCTGCTCTATTGTAAAGGAATCCCTTAGATTTTCATATTTCTGTTTCCGTCTTTCCTCAATGCGAGTAATCAGATAGCTTGTCTTTCATCATGTCACGTACCGTTTGGAACAGTCACCATATCCTCGCATCGGTACCTTCTTCGCATATCAATAGCCACCCTAGCACCTTATAACCTCGTGAATATCCGAAATTTGGGTCCGTAGATGGCCTCCGTCATAGATAGTACCACGGGCCAAAGGTTCCGCATCTACGTATGCGCAGAGCCCTCGGTATGGTATTTTTCAACGACTCCCCCTAATCGCCCCCCCCGCATTTGTCTCAATGCTTTATTTGTCCGCTCTCCCTTTTCACTCGTCCCCGGGATTGAGGGGCCCACGATGGCTTGCGTGACTTCAAGCAGAAGCCAAGAGGCGCGACCGGTATACCCGCCTGGGGGGGATTGTAAATTTCGTGAAGGGCTCCAAGACATCCCTTCCCCGATGACTTCGCTTCGCTAGTGGAGACCTTCCCCGCCTTTGCGGTGGTGGTGTTGCTCCCTGGCACCCGCTCCCCGCCCATCCGTGTCTTTGTTCACTTTCTTTCCTCTCCTCCCCGTAGGGCAGCATTTGTGTCCGTCTCCATCCGCGAAAACATAGGCCAAACTTCAATGTTAGCCCTCCACCTGCAAATGGCTCGGACTCATGAATGAAGGAGACCTCGTTTCGTTTTCTTTTATTTGAAATGATCTCCCTGCGGTCATAAGCCCGGTTTTCCCCGCTCGTGTCCATGTTCGCAACATTTTTCTCGCACCGGGGTGGGCGTATCTAGAGTTTACCACAAAGGGGCCAATTTGGACAAATGAAGCTTTAAGATGTAGCCTTTCTTAGCGGGGAAAGTGGACCTGGCCTGCTTTGAGGGCTTGCCTGATGTACTCGAGGGGCGTAAACTCGTTGGATGGGGAACCGGGCAGCTTGGGAGGAAGGGGCAATCCCCCATTCGTAGACCCGAATTTCAAAGATACCCTTCAGATAGAACCAATCACTGGCACGGGTATTTCACCGCAAAACCGCCGTTTCATCTCCGGGAAAACCCTAGTGGGAAGGCTGGCCGTGAATGATAAGCAGTAATACGGTGAAGGTGTTCACGAAGTTGGCATAACCCTCTCCCCAGGTAACCGCTTTTACGTAGAAATTCCAATCGAAGACCGAACTGGTCAAATTCTCAGAGTGCATCCTATCTAACCCCAAATGGTTGAACTTATTCGCATGTCAGAACAAGAAGAGGCAGACCAAGGAAACGAAGCGAAACTTTCTAAGCCACAGCCCCCGAAATTGGGCCAGGATGGTCGTGAGAGAGAAAGCCCGGAATGTCCAATATAACCCCATTCTCAGGACATGAGCCACAAAAAGTGAATGCATATCGAAGAAATGTCTTTCCCAAGCTCCTACCCCCAAAAGGCTTGGCGATGAGAGATAGAAATGTGTCGAACTTCTTCTGTAAACAAGCTAGGAAAAGGCTCCAATGAAGGCAGCAAAGGGGTCTGCCCAGTGGCTATGGAGGATATGAAGGCACTAATGATTTTCGACAACTTTATTGAACTCAGCGAGCAAGGTTTACCTTGAAACTGGCAGGTGTATCATCGGGAAGGGAACGATGGCCCGTTTAATGACACTGGGGAAAGGGAAAAGATTACGTTCCCTGAGGGGAAATTCAAAGCTCCCGATGTACATCATAGGAGTCAATGAGCCAAATGATGAAATCGACACAGGAATGGACCTCGGGGGTGATATGATGATAGAAACCGCACGCGATATTCCTGAAATGGCTCCGCATTCGCGTTGGCGACCAAAAAGCGGTGTGGGCTTGATACCGCGTATGTCAAAGGAGCGCTATAGGGTCGCAGACACCCGACCGTAATCGCAGGGGTTCAAAACCGGGGGGTTTCGGACTCACTGAGTTGGGGTTTTGTGTTCGTTTTTCTTGGGCGTTCCTCTTCCCAAGGCGTACATTCAACAATTTCGAAAAGAGAAAGGAAAAGAGGGAAAACGGAGAATGGAATACCCTGGAACAGACAATGCTCTGGAAAGCGACGAGGGGAACCGTGATGTTGACTTGGATATACCCGTTTCCAATGCAGATTCGCCGTAGAAAACTACCGTGACGATTTTACCGAGAGAAACACGGAGTTTGTTGTTCATTGGGTGGACTGTTTGGGTTAAAAGGTGAATAAGATGATGTATGAAAAATGGTCAAGGACATCGACACCGAGACACGTGGCGCGTGGGATCAGTATGGTCATGTAGCAGCGCTCGTGCTTCCAAGTTGCAGCCTGTACCTGCCCAGCACCACCTGACCTAATGGACTTACCTTTACCTTTATCCAGACACGCCGTCCACCTTTACCGCGCATGATTTCCTCTTCGCCGACTAACACTTGTGTATTCTCAACCCGCCGGGCCCATCTTTACTTTGCCACGAGATCACATCCTGTGGCCCACCCTTACCATTCTTTCCCCGCCGGTGAGACCCTTGTCGTGCTACTGCGTGTCGTAAGTCCGCGGGGTATGGGTCTCGTCCTTTCCCCGCGGCTCGACCCCCCGGACTTTCTCCATACACGTTTGTACATAACCTCGAGGCCCTTTTTAATATATCCGCTGGACATATAATGCCATTCCCTTTACTTTTGTATTTCATGTTCATTTATTATTCCGCCTTTCACCGCTTAGTGCCGTATGTCCATTGGTTTTAATATGTGTGTGTTTCACCAAATTTTTTCGGCCCGATTTAGCTTAATACTTGGGCTACTTGGTATAAAACTTTAATATGAGGCCTCGTTCATCCTTTTGGTACTCCCGTGGCTAATGCTAAGGATTGAACAACAAATTCAATGATATTCTCAAAATTAGTCACCTTTATCGTAATTTCTTTCCAACCATTTTCAGAAATAATCATACGTAAGAATATATATATGTTTCTTCAAGAGCGAGGAACAATCGACCTATTACATCTGGCCTCGTCATTCGAATGGTTGTTCAATGTTGACTCCGGTTGTAATGGTAGGCAAGATTCCTTTATCTTCTAATGGGGCTTTTTGACAAGTTTTGCATTTTCTTACATATTGATGTGCATATTTAAAAAAATGTTAGTAATAGCCTACATGCATAATTTTTTTCCTCTTGTGTCTCCTCCAAAATGTCCACCACACGAAATCGTCATGGATCATGCAAAACCTTCTCTCGACTCCTACTTTTCGTATATCTTAACAAGATAGAATCATGCTTTTTCTCGAATAAGACATCATTGATGATCTCGATATTTTTTTTCTTTTAATGTCAACACCGTTTTATTTTTTTAATTGAGTTGGGTGAGTGTAGAACATATATCAATTTTTTAATTAATGTGAGATTAGTATATTGAGATTCAAGATTTATTGAGGCTTACCTCGGTAACTTGGTATTATCACCTAGATCTTCTATTTTGTGAAATCATATGCCTGGTCAACATTAAAAAATTATTTAATAACTTTAGTCAAATTAATTTCTACGCGCTCATATTCTTGTAAATAATTTACCCACATATTTTTTTTTTCTCCCACTTCCCTTGCACTAATAATTTTCTCTTACCACCGAAAAAAAGAACTATGATTTTGGTGTTATTTTTAAGGAGAAATGGTCTCAAATGTTTTATCGTTTTGAAAAAACAACAAACTCCTATTTTTCAACAATAATAGTTCAATTCAACACCTTATAAATTTGAACTCAAGAAAGTAAAACAAGTGCCTCAATTTTTCTTCATTAAGCTTTGTAAAAAAGGTATGAGATGTTTCCAAGGCGAATGTATATAATACAAAATGTTTGGAAAAAGTCAGAGTGACCAAAACGAGGGAGCATTGATGATAGTTGCCGATCAATTTAAAAAATGATTCCCTTTCAACATGAACCCATTTAGCATTCGTAATTTTTTTGATCATGGATTGTAAAATGTAAATTTTTTTTGGAAAGTCGGGGAACAAACCTTTTTACAAAAATGAGTTTTCACCTAAGAAAGACTACATTGATTTCTTTTTGGGGAAATGGATTTCTTCTCACTTCTTAATCCTTTCCGATCAATATAAATACCCTTTTTTGATATGACGTAATCCCGAAAGCTACCTTTCGCTCAAAGAAAAAGAAATAATACTTCTTTGGATTTAGTGAAATCCGTATCATTCATCTTTGAAATACTATTTCAGTAGCATTCAAATGGTCGCTTATTTTCTTAGAATAAACGGTAATATCATCCAAGTAAATTACAAATAAATTTTTATCACGAGTCTCAAAGGCTATATCCATAGCTCTTTGAAAATGTGGTGTTTGAATTAACTTCAAACCAAAAGGCATTTTTCGAGCAAGGAATAAGTTCCCCATTTTGTTCTAAATTTAATTTTCAATCTATCATCCGAGCGTACTAAGATTTGGTTACATCCCCGAAAAATCCATCAAGAAAAGACATAAGTCTTAACTCAAGCACGATTTTAATACTCTAATCTATAGTTGGAAGTGGTAAATTTATCCTTCAAATAGCTTTGTTTAGATTTCTAAAATCTATGCATATGCGAATCTCACCATTCTTATTTCTAATGGGCACTAGATTGGAAACCAGCTTTGAACCTCTAACAATAAAATGATCTTGGCCTTGGAGAAGTTTGTTCAATTCGATTTTATTTGATTTCATGTCTGTGGACTTTCCTCGCTCGCTAATCGGTTTATTGTTTGAGATCATAGGTATGGTGTTTATAACGTAAGAATCATAAGTCTTGAGGTCGTATCATCCTGTGCGAAGATTATTTTGTATTTATTAAGCAACCGAAAGAATTATGATCTTTCATGAGGAGGTAAACCAAGAACTAAGGTTGATGTTCTATAGTTTGTCATCAATACCGTATTCAACAATTCAAAATTCAAAGTTGAACTTTGAATTTTGGCATTTATCATCTCTAAATTCATCCTCGAGATCATAAAGATCTTCCAATTTAACCACATTTGGGTATTGAATTGTCTTCAATGTTTTTCTTTAATCGAAGGTCATGTTTATTTATCTAAGATTTGATCATCAAATGATATTTGATGTCAAGAAATCAACAATATCATAATCTTCATTGGCATTCGCCAATTGGTGACATTGTCAGCAGAAGGTAAAGTTCTAAAATAAATTCAATGGAAAATTTTTCAGACAAAAATCTTCAAATGGTATGAGTTTTGATGCAACATTAGCTAAAATATTAGCACTAAGATTTTTGCAACTGGGAACAAAGGGGAAATATTGAATGCCAAAGAATGATCCTCGTGAGATCTTGAACTAATGTTCGATGTTGTTTAAGATGTCCATAAAGGCAATGGATACCATAAAAGGCAGCAATGGATAGTGTTTGTTACATGTTTGATAATGATTTCAGTGTTCAATATACCCGCAAATATTTCACATCAAAACTAATTGCTTTATACAACTCAGAATAATGCCTACATTCTCATAGATATTTGTACACTCAAATGTTTATCTCAATATAACATGATCTTCTCCTGCAGGGTTAATTAGAATACAACTAGTTCCCGTTAATTCATCGTTAGATTTGGAAACCTTCAGTACAAAGTCCAAAACAGAAGTTTTGGCTACTTATTTTATTACGAAATTTTCACATTTGGAAAGACTCGCCTTGTGACAAGTTTTCAATTTTGTGAAATGATATTATCTAAGAAGGGAGATTTTTGGGCATTGAAATTCCCTAAAATTATCTGACTCGAGTAATTTTCGATGATATTGCTGTGAGTGCTACCGGTTTCATGTCACCAAATTTAGTTACCGTATGTTTCATAAGTCATGAAACTCAATTTTACTTGGTTTTCCATTATAATGTAACCACATGTGAAACCAATTTCAGTAAAATATCGCGGTAAGTTTTTTAATTAAATATTCATCTGTAAAATTAAGCCATAGAATTAGATATCACCACTAAAATATCAATACCACCAACCTTGATTCGAAGGGTCGTATAGTAGACCTAATTTATTTCCCAGGACTTCGACTGGTTCTATCAAGTTGTACTATGTGGAACACTTCAGCCAGAGAGTGATATTCAACCTAGCAACCGTTGTTGGCATTACATATTAGAAGAAGCTCCCTAGTCAATCAAACAATTGTGAAGATTCTTATTGTAAATTTCATATGTTAGAAGAAAATTTGTGTATGTGAATTAGATCTATCACCTATAAGGATTGCATGAAGGATCAATCATTTGGAGAAGTAGGAGTGGTTTTCTTAACCTTTCATAAATTTGGGATAATGTGAAGAAGTAGTAGTGGTGATGTCGAAACTACATTTAGTTCTATTAATATCTTTTGTTGTTGTTTCAATTTGATCTTTTCCATGTAGTGAAGTTTTTCTTACTTTTCATATCTTCAATAATATTATATTCCATGTCAGAGACTACCACGGTTTTTGATTTATATGGAGAATTCGTTGAAGGTGGAAAGACTGAGACCTTCGGCTGGCTTGTTAGCCGATTTATCCTTTGAAGGTGATATTAAATTTTTATTCTTTGACTTGGTTGGCTTACTTCAACAAGTCCTTTATTTATTAACAAGAAAATATTCTTGTTGTTGGTGCATTTGAAGGATAAAAGTTATCACATGCCATTATTTAGTTCACCTACTTCTCTTGCTTTCTTCCTCGCTTACCCTCTCGTTTCTAGGTCGTAATTTCCGCATTAGGTGTTGGGTGGCTTAGAACTAGAAGACGGATTTCTTCTTGAAAGACCCGAAAGTTTTCGGCATTGATTTTTTCAGCATGTTCGTTTTTTGATATCTACCATTTCATTTTGTCAGTTTTCGCATTTTCTAGAGGTCTTTTACATCAAAAGGATATTTAATGTATTTCTTCTTTGAATCATCTTTGAAATAAAATTTCTTGGATTTTCTATCTTCTTGAGAGATTTTGTTTTAGAGAGCAATTTTATGTTTTTCTACGTACAAATCTTCCTTCATGTTTTCTCGCTAATGTAGCTAATTTCGCTTCATCTTAAAAACAATATTAGAAGGAAGAGAAGAGATATACTACTCAATTTGAACATCAAAGGCGAAGAACTCGATGCGGTGAGGGATCTTATTGAGTAATTTATTGAATTTAGAATTGAGGTCTCTAATCTTCTCTCCCATTTTAGCCTTCGTATTTGATAAGTCATTGATAAGCGATGCAATGAGTTGAATACTCCAAACTTAGCTAAGAATTGTTCTCGAAACATATCCCAACTACAGAGAGTGAGCAGTAAAGAAAAATACCAGGATCCCGTAAGAGTATATGGGAATAATCTAACTACATAGTCTTATTTAGTTGCCTCTTTAAATTGATGGCTATGACATAATTGGGGAGATGTTATTCTACCGGTATGTACCACTACTCCGGATTAAATTTGGGAAACCATATTTTAGGATATTTAGGAAGTGGGTGAAGAGGAGTTACCACATACAACACCAGAAGATTCCACATGGTCAGACACGCTGTGGTGACTGGTCCCGCCATGATTGTAGATTTGGGTGGATGAAGATATGAATGGGATGTGGAGTGTAAGAAGAGGTGCTGATCATACTTGAACTAGAAGAACTAGCACCAAGAGTATGAATGAGAGTTATTGTAACATGGTAGGAAGTGGATGGATTTGAGATGAGGAATTTGACAAAATATCACTAATAGATGTTTAAAGATTATTATTGCTATTATTTATTAAATAAGTAATGGGAAATTCCAAAGGAGGAACTCCAATTTTCTCACTTAAAGAATGAGTCAAGATTCTTTCTAGGTTGTAACATAGATGAAACACTTTCTTCGTGACATGGCTGTGCTATCACAGATTTTCACCAAAACAGAGATTTGTTCTAACTTCTCTATTAGAGTTTGAACTTCTAGTGATTCATATTTATATCTCCGAAGAAATTA
The DNA here is from genome assembly GCA_034641835.2 of Pinus albicaulis. Classification (NCBI taxonomy): domain Eukaryota; kingdom Viridiplantae; phylum Streptophyta; class Pinopsida; order Pinales; family Pinaceae; genus Pinus; species Pinus albicaulis. The sequence goes on along the minus strand of JAXQQM020083867.1, from coordinate 92,333 downwards.
ACTTCTCGAGATCCATTGTGATTTTGGATACAAGATCGTTCAATTTTTGATTCAAAATGAGGACTTAGGATGGGGATCTAGAAGTTGAGGATCTAGATGGAATGACTATTAGATGGATTCTAGATTATTTATTGGTTTTCCTTTTCCATTAACAATTGGCCCTCCTTCTAGTGCCAAAATGTTTATGCCCCGGAATTCCGTTGCAACAACATGGGGATAACCACTCTAGTCCAGAATTTAAAATAGATCCTTTCTTTTTAAGCAGCAGGTGGTCTTAACCGGGATAATGGAACCAATTTCCCAAACAAATAAATTGATATGATGATGATGGGTTTGATACAATATGAAATGAAGAATGAATTTAAACTAATCGAAATATATCTAAGTAACAAACACACATGCATCCGTTTTTAGTCTAATTATTTAACTTAATCTATAACCAAGAAAAATTACCATTAATGCGATCTAGAAAAGATATATTAATAAGAGGTAATAAAGATCATTCAAGCCATCGAAAGAGATGAAAATTATGTAAGATAATTGTTTTTAATAAATAGTTAATCAAATAATAATGAAAAATATATCGCATATATTGATTGCTTTATGTATTTGCAAGGAAGTACAAATAAAAATTGTACAAAAGTGCATGAATGATAAACTTTAAATCAAACCGCATACATATCAAAATATAAAGAGAACACATGAACTTGTAATGAAGACTTAATCATAAAGATAATAGTACCGTATATGATAATTTATTCTCATGAATTCCACAATATTGACCTACTTTCCTTCTCAATCCAAATATAATTTAAGAGCAAAGTGAAATATCAATAAATCATACTCCAATTTTCCAAAATTAAATTCTGTTCCATATACTTTATCAAAAGCATTCACAAAAAGTAAAAAAGCGCAAGCTGCAAATCAAGCTTTTTTTTGATAAAATTTCGAACTCCTAAATGCTTCGAGAGGGGTTTAAATACTAAAATTAAATAAGTAAAAAAATATGAGGGTTTTCTGCAAAGGATTATATTAAATATCATTTTGGGGATTCAAATCGCATTAAGTAATTCATTCATCTATGACCATTTCCATGAGAGGTAGTCATAATCGACTAATTTCTCATGATTTTTGAATAGTATGCTTAAGATCATTGTATCGTGTGATGCTCATAGGGGTGAAGAAGTACCGAAACTATTGACATGAATCAAAAAGTGTCAATCATCACTTATGGGGCTTGCACCGATAAACATGACTTCCCAGCCGTCACCCATCCAAGAACTCCTCTCGTTCCGTAATATCCCAAATGGGAATACTCACAAAGCTCTTCCGGAATAATGCACTTTCCAGAATCGGGTGCACTGAAATTAGTTTTCAACTCATGGATCCCTTAGATCAGATGATATAGAATGCAAATCCAAAAGGAGAGAAAAATCAAACTAGCTCGAGGTAAATAGACCTCCCACCACCAAGTATGGCCGGAAAACACCCAATGACTCGGCCGCAACTATATGCAACAAACTCCGTTTCGTAAATAACGCAAGCCTCCACTCAAGTAAAGTAGGAGACAAATATGGAGGCTCAAATATCATATGTACAACAGAAAATAAGATTTACATTAAGGAAATTTCATATAGTGTACAAGAGAAAGTAGAAGACTATACAGAACAACTTCGAAAATGAGGTGCTACAACCACAAGAAATGTCTCGCAAAATCGCTGTTATTTTACTGGCCAAGTAGTAGTATATTATAATCAGATTCAGAGCATATTTGTGCACAAAAATATAGATCTAACTGATCTTTATACAAGAAAATCTCATATATACATTCCCCTTGGGTTTTTGTGCAAAATATGAAAAAGTACAAGAGTAGATCCGAGATCTAGAGTTGCAAGATCATAATATTCAAATATCCTAATCATACAATATAATAGTAGATAAGATTCGATAAAAACATTGATTGATGGCCAATCCATGGATCACCACAAGAGAGGAAGAATCCTATCACCAGCATCTTTGCTCCAAAATGGGGACAAAAACCCCGCAAATCGCATTTGCAAATAATGAAATTAGGGAAGATAAAATGCAATGTAAGCTCGAGAATGAATTGGCTTCGATGCCAAGGTCTATATCCGTAGCTCCAATGATCTAGGACACTCTTTTTCCAAAGGGATAGAAGAGTTTCCTGCTGAAAAGGGGTGCTGGGATGTGCATAGATATGAAGAGATCTATCCTCCACTTCGCTACAACTCACAAGGACAACCCCAACCTCAATAGATCTAAGACTGCAGTGTAAGGTGAAGCTTGGCCCAAGCCTGATATTGGACAAGACAAGAAAATCAGCTTAGAAGGAGTATGACCTCGCCGAGAACACCCAATCCTAAACAACATTATTCTCAAATAAATGTGCCTAGAGAATGATATATGTCTCAACGTAAAATATATTAAGAAAAATAATAATCTTCAACAACCCTCTCATGTTGCTCTCCTCTTCCTTTCATAGGATAAAATCCTTTTCAAACCCGAAACCACTTTAATGAGTTAGTTCTTTCACATGTGGAGCTCTATCTAGAACTAATGTGCTAGCATCCATGAGGTACATCGTATCTAGATCGTGCTATGGATTCGCCAAGCTGACCTGGCCTCATAGTCCAAATCCATTCACACTCGCAAGTGTTTATTTTACATGGGCCTGCATTTATCTGCTCACATAGGCATGGATTTATTCATTGTTTTCGTGGAGTTTTACATGTCCCCTCGATTCATTTATTCAATCAATAGAAAATGAAACAAAAATTGAATATTCCTCTTACCTTGGGCTAAGCAGGAACACATGGCCCGCCCCTCCCAAATGTTTCTTTTCCCCAAGAAACTACAAGGATAGAATTGAAAACGTATTGGGAAAACATCTTCCCCAAGCAATCATCCATAGAAAATGAGTCACCTCCCAACATGGCAACTCCATAAAATTATCCACCAACTTGAGTTCATGAAATTTAGGTGGGATGAAAACTCAACATGGTATACATAGGTTCCTACCCTAGTTATCCTCCTCTCCACTTCAGATAAGTGTGGAGTGTCTCTGCTAATCCTAGGTCAATAATGTTTCCTTCAAGAGGCAAGATGAAAACTAGACCTCTCTAAATATCCTTTCTCCAAAACTCATGAATCAAGTCGTCTAAACCATTCCAAATGTGATGGATGGGAAATCATCACCATATGGCATCTCATCAAACTCAATGCCCAATTCTCATAAGAAACAAGTGTTTTGTTGTAGCTATATCTCTTGTCATGTTCCCATTAGAACATGCAATGCAAAAAATGTGAGAATCCTCTTCCCAAAAGAAGATTTCCATCCAATGTCTCTCCTCTCCAATCATGCTCCCCATGAAATCAAGATCAACATTAGAAATTAGAACCATTATTAGCATCAAGGAGAAGGAAGCCATCAAGGCTTCATATGGTGCAGAAGGTACCAATGTACCCCATGAAGTTACGTCATAGCTTTTCCAATTGTAGGGCTTCGTAAAATTACAAGGCAAGTGGTTGTTGGATACATGGTGGTATATGTATGTTATTTCCTGACACATGAATAGTAGATGGTTGTATACAACAAATGAACATACATGAAGTAATACAACACTTTCCCATGGCTACAGCAAGAGATGATTGTCTCCATCATACATTCTAGCCCATTGTTGACCATGGAGCTCAATGAAAAGATTGCCATTTTGTAGAGCAATGTAATCGCATAGAAATGGGTAAGAGTATGTAGATCACTAACGGAAAAAAATATCCTTACCATGTACTAAAAGTAACATCATGATAGGATCCATGAACAAACTCTCCATAATGATATGACATACTCGCAAAGAGAAAGCTAAATCATGTGTTGCATGAAGATCATTCCTCATGTACTGAAATCCAAGACAAGAAGAACACATCATAGCAATAGATATATCCATCCATTACCCATCTTTTCACCTCCTCCTTGTCCATCGTTACCTCAAAGTGAAATGATCTTGGGGACACCCATCCATAAGTTCATGCTTCCCGCAGTGACAACGTTGTTGGCCTATGCAAATAGGCTCCCGCCAATACATAGCTCCATTATTTGACATGTTCATTGTCAAGGACATCTTTCATAATGTTGTTTCAACAAGAAGCTCCTTCCAAAGTGGAAGTACTTCCGCATCATCCAAGGCTAAGGAGATAGTTCCATCTCCTACTTCTACAACATCATGCAAAGTGTGAGAGAAAATATGCTCTTGTTTCCTCCGAAGAACAACCAAAGCGAGAAAATTTTTGCTGCCTCCCCATACCTCCATCATATAAATCATGTGGTAGCAATATAAGATTGATATGAAGAATTTCACATCAACACAATGTGTCCATACTCCTTGCTACCCAATGATGCAAGCATCCCGCCACACATCTTTCTCCACATACCTTGTAAAGAGGATGGTGGCCAAACTTTTTCAAGAGTAGCCAAGACAACCAAGCCTCCTACCGCCTTATAGTATCATAGATCTCGAAAGAAGCCAGCTCACCACCATCCACATCCATTCATCCACCGGTGGATCATGGACCTCATTATGCAATCATTTGGTATCCTCCCATTGTAGGACACTAACCTCCTCAAATATTTGAAGAACTTGCACTTCATGGAATGTTTAAGCACCTTCCATGTGATCCTCAATGAGACCTCCTCTCATGCATGGTCATCTAAAACCAAGGCCAAGTCTTAGATCTACTCATGACTAGGAAGTCCCTCTTGAGATGTGGCATGCTCATTGAGAAAGTGTTATCTGAGGAGAAAATGTTTCTCATCTCAAGATTTCTACCCCTCAGATTCATTGTTTCCTTGAACAGAAGCCGACTTCTAATTGCTCCCATGAGGAATGGGTCCTCCTTTCTTCATTTCTACTCTTGGATAGCACAGCTGAAAATCTTCGCTCTATATTGTAGTAAGTGATGTTTCCGGGTCATGCAACAAAGCAGTTTCACAACCCTAGCAAAATATTTGTTTCAATAATAGAAGGTGGAAACTCAATCATACCCTTGATGGGGATCTGGGAACATCCCGTATGGCCGCAAGAGTTCCTTCTTCTACCATTTTGGCTCCCTCAACTATCATGTTGTAAAATACCTCTAACGTTGTGACAATGCCGATACAAATCTCTCGAGAGATGGCGAGGACTCTCTCTTCCTCAAATTCTTCCTATCAAATCTCTTGATCACCCTTTGAGTGAAATATGCAAAAGAAGATACTTTTACATGTCTCACATGGCCGAACCACCAATTTCTTGCTTACCCTTCGTGTGTAGTGTCACAATCTCCACTAATTTCTCTACTACTAGATGTAGTAGGAAAATGCACTCACCAGCCCTTGCCCAAACTTTGGTTGCAGATAGCCCCATCAAAAAAGTGGACAACAAAGTTCTATTGTCTTTGATTTCTCCCTTTACCTGTGTCTTTCTCCCTTCCTTCAATCGAATGAATCGGTGGGAAGGATAGAGTCTCCTGAATGCTCTAGGTTGAGTCTTGTACTAAACAAGGTACTCACTTAGGGATCTCGATGATCCAAGTGTCCTTCATGCTTCTTGTCTTCTTCTTTGTGACAAGAGGGAGTGCATGGTCCTTCCTCTTCTCCTTCTTCTATCTTCTTCACCTCCTGGAGAGGGGCCTCTTTATGTATTTGAAAATTGATGAGAGCAAGCTTCATTTTTTTCATCATCTTTGATCTTTGTCTTTGTGACTCACAAGTCAGAGCGCGATGAAAGATGCTTTGATACCATTGTATATCCCAAAATGGGAATACTCAAAGAAAGCCTCCTCAAATAATGCACTTCCACAAATTATGCACTAAAATGAGTTTGCAACTCTCGGGATCCCTAGATCATCCGATCTAACATCTAAATCCAAAAGGAGAGCAAGAACAAATCAAACTAGGGGAGGGAAACGAACATCCCACCACCTAGTATGGATGGAAAACACCCAATGAAGGGGCTAACTATATGCAACAAACTCGCTTAGGAAATAACGCAAGCCTCCACCGAAGTAAAGTAGGAGACCAATATGGAGGCTAAAATATCATATGTACAATAGAAAATCACTTACATTATAGCCTATATAGTGTACAAGAGAAAGTAGAGATTATACAAAAGAATAAATCAGAAATGAGGTGCTACAACCACAAGAAATGTCTTCAAAAACTTGAAAGAGTGATTTTAATGGGTCAAGTAGCAAAGATATTATAACTCGTATCTAGAGAAGATTCAGACACAAAAATATAGATTTAATTCAGATATGTATACAAGGAAATCTCATCTATACATTCCCTCAGTTTTGTGCAAAACATGAAAGTACAAGAGCAGATCCGAGATTCAGAGTTGTAGATCTCGTTAAAGAATATTCAGAAATATATGAATCATATAATAGGAACAACATAACATATTTTAAATGAAACATGGATTGGATGGCCAATCCAGTGATCACCAGCTGAGAGGAAGAATCCTATCGCCAAGAGATCTCTCCTTCAAAATGTAAGACAAACACCCTACAATCTCAGATTTTAAAATAACGAATTAGGGAAGAGAAACCGCATTGTAAGCTCTAAGTAACGATTTTTTCCATTCCAAGGTCTAGATCTCAGAGTCTATAATGATCTAGGACACTCTTTCCAATGGGATAGTAAATACTTTCCTGAAGGAAAAGGGGTGCTAGATGTGCATATATCTCAAGAGATCTATCCTCCACTTGCCGCAACTCACAAGGACAACCCAACCTCAATAGACTGCATTGGTAGTGCAGAAGCCACCAAGCCCGATAGTGGACAAGACAAACAAAACTCCTCCAAAAGCCGCCGTAGGAAGGAGGGATTCTCAAGCCAGAACAAATCAATGCTAAACAACATTATTCTCGCCCAAACATCTAGAGAATGATAAATGCCTAAAATACAATATATTCGGTAGGCAACAATAATCTTCAACAACCCTCTCATGCTTCTCCTTTTCATTTTATAGGATAAAGCCTTCACAAACCCTAAACCACTCTTTAATGAGTTAGCTCCTTTCACATGTGGAGCCTCCATCTAGAACTCCGCCGTGCATACATGAGGCACATCGTGATCTAGACCGCGCTCGTGGGATTTGGTCAAGGTTGGACTCAGCTCCTCATAGTCCAAACCCATTCACACCCGCAAGTGTTTGTTTTACATGGCCCATATTTGTCTTTGTTCACATGTAGCATGGATTTATCAGTATCATTTCTTTAGGAGTTTTACATTTCCTCCTTGATTCATTTATTCAATCAACAAAAATGAAACAAAATTGAACATTCCTCTTACCTTTGGCTACAGGAATATTACAGCTCAAGCACGCTTAACTCGTGGAGTTTTTCCACAATAAACCCCACTTAGCTTGCCACCCCATTTGAAAAACATTAGCAAATATTGTGCCTCATGAAACTATCTGTGTAGAGTACCCTTTATTCTTTGAATTTAATTATGAGGGGTTTCAAGACATTATATTAGATATATTTTTTGATTCAACTCGCATTAAGTAAATCATTCACATATGACCATTTCCATGAGAGGTGGTCGTAACTTTCTCATAATATTTGAATAGTCCACTTAGTCCCTTACTCTCTACTTGAATAAAGGGAGATCTACTTGAATGGTTCATGTAGGTCAACACGAGCTAAGGTTTTGCAAATGGGGTAGCAAGCTAAGGGACTTGATTGTGGAAAATTTCGTAGTTAAGCGCGCTTGAGCAAGAAGAGTTTTGGGATGGGTTACCTTCCTCGGAATTCACAGTTACTAGGTGCAAGCCCTGGAAGTGATGATCGATGCTATGTGATTCATTTCACTAAGCCTAATCCCACTTATTCACCCTCGTGAGCATCACTCGATGCAATGAGTGCTAAGTGGACTATTCCAAAATCATGAGAAATTAGTCATTACGACTACCTCTCATGGAAATGGTCATAGATGAATGACTTACATAATATAGTTGAATTCAAACAATGATATCTAAAGTAAAGAATATATTACTACACAAACCGAGTAGGCTTCAAACAACCTTCCTCATAATAAGCAAACTAAAATACAATATAGAAATTAAAGATAACAAGACCGTTATATGGGTTGATTTCCTTTCATCACTTGTTCTTTAAGCCGACAAATATCCATCATTGGCTTCATTTGAGTCGCCTATGTGATCCCTAGATTCAATTTTCCTTTGAATACAACATTTGAAAGTGTTGGAAAAACCTTTTCTCTTCGTAACCGCAAATGATTGCAGATTCATGTACCGGTTATGTGGTTTGATCAAGAAATTCCAATACTCTTTACCCCAATTTAGTTATATGCTTGATTGATTCTTCTTGTGTCTCAATGCTTTCTTCTCAATTTGTTCCACAACTTCTCGATCTTCCATACTGCTTCTCTACATGTACATTCTTTAATAAGTTTTACATTTTCCGAAGCTATTCATTGATAGAGTCAATGATTTTTGCTAAGTTGGCTACTCAAGCCGCTTTCTTTCTTGTTTTAATTGCACCTCCCATTCTTTGAATAAAATAAATTTCTCGAAAATTTTCAATCTGGGCTGGATATCAACCTTCTTCCTTTTCATATTCTTGTCATAAAATAAATTCAGAAATTTTCTTATGAACTTTTTGACATTCTAGAATCCTCTTCGTTTTCCACTTGTTGAGTCAAGATTTTACTTATTTCACAACATGAGTTAGTAGCAGGTTTTTTAAGCAGTAATGATCTTGTTGATGTTTCAACCGTGAATTCCATTCAAGTGCTTCTTTTATGAACTCATGTAGTGTTTGAGGCTAATTTTTGAGCTGCCCATTGTCATTTTCTATCTATGCATCTTTTCCGTAGATGTGCAACATGTTGCAACTTAAACCTTTCAAATTCCTTCGGAATCAGGCCATTTTCATTTCAACTTATTTATCAAGTATCAGGAGCTTTCTTGCTCCAATTTTATTCGTAGTTCTGGACTCTTTCTTGTCTAAGCATAATTTTCACTTTAGCTACTTTAAAAATTGTATCATTTTCATATTCTCCCGAAAACTCAGAAAATTTTGGTAAGATGTTTAGTTGGATTGACAAAAGTGTCTTTTTCCAAACAATATATACTAATTCGTTAATGCCTGATGTCATTGCTTCATCAATTATTCTTATTTTCCTCCTCTTTAATAAAAATTTATGATTTTGACTATAGAAACGTCCAATGGAGTTATCTCTTCAATATTCAAAATAATTTCTTTAGTAGGGAAGGCCGTGATGATTTTCGATCTTGAATTCTTGAGTTTGTTGAAATTCTATTGTTTTTTCTCGGGTAGCTTTTGATTTTTTTATGGAGTGAAAGCTTGATTATCCTTCAAGATTAATATTAGGTGGTATCTGAATTTTTGTAAACTTCGCCATTCTTTGCCCAAATGCTCTACTGAGATTTTGTTGTTTTCTCAGTGTAGTTTGAACTTCCTGAAGTTCTTTAGAAGATGCATTTAATAATTCGAATCACTGGCCTTTCCTCAAAATATAGTATCAAATCTTTGATTGCATATCTAATTATTTTATCAGACTTTCATCTTTATTTTCGCATTCATTTTCGTATAATATTCCAAAAGGGAAAATTCAACAATATTGACCATAAAAACGTTATTTTCGTAAATTATGCTATAAATGTAGAGAAAAATAACACTTGTATCCCTTATAATAGGTATTATTTCCCTTAAATATAAAATGGGATCAGAAACAAATCCCTTTTTCTAAGTTAAACAGACCTCCCAAATTTTCAAAATGGCTTAAAAAAGCATCCAAACCCCATGACTTACACAAAGTAATTTTCAAAGCACATGAATGCATGATTTTAAGAGGGTTTCTACAAAATATTAGTACAAACTACATATTTTGAGTTTTATTAAGAAATATGCTAAGAAAATGACATCTAGTCTCCTTAATACATCGTGGAGATAAACCCATAAAAGAGTTTCTCGAAAGCAAGAGTACAAGAGAGTAGATCTAAATAACCGGATATGAAATAATGCATTATTACTTTCATAGCTTTACATGCATATAGCTGAATATTACAAGAAAAATATGGGAATCCCCTTACTAGTCGTGAAGAAGGATTGATCCTTTCCCTAGGAAACTAGCTCCAAAACCAAGGGTTTAACACTGCAAAAATTGCTCAAGTTGTAGTCCTAGGACCGAACAAGAACTCCAACTCAAGAATTGGATGGATATGGCTGAATATGATGCATAATATGTATATACCTCCTCCAATGGATCTTCCAAGTGAAAGGCTGATCCTAAGATCAAGATCTCACCCTCCAAACAATTGCAACCCTCATCGCAAATTTATACCGAAGATGAAACGCAATCAAGAGAAGGGACTCAGACCTGTGGAGATAAAAATTATAAGAAGCAAAAATAAGATCTGAAATATCTTCCAAGGGCTTCCTCACCGATCTCCTAAAGGAAATAAAGTTTCCTCCTCTCGAATGATATGCCTCAAAAGTGGTGTTGTGGATCCCCACCGCAACACCTCGCAATACAACGTTATATTGTCAGCAGTAAATAACACTGAATGGAGGAGGATGCTGGCCTCAAACCTCGGATGGGAGACATTTAGTACAAGCTCCTTCAAGAGGCCTCTGAAGAAAGAATATGGGATTCCCACTGAACATCCAGTACAAGGAAGACAACAACCCTTCTAAACAACAAAGGGAATGCAAAGTCTAAACAAACCATACATAAAACAAATAAATAAAATAGATGTTCACATGGCTGCCTTGCCCTATTTTATAAAAATGGAAGCCCTCTCATCTTGGGTCCCACTCATTAGGTTTTCCTCCACCAAGGAATATCTCCACTATCTTTGCATTGTCTCACAAGATGATCTCCACCTCTTATCCTGGTCACATTGACTTGGTCAAAATTGGACTCCGTCCACATGTAAATGTCCCCGTTCAACATGAGGGCAGTGAAATATAGCTCCTATGATGATCCCTTTTCACACTATGAGGGATTTTATTCTACATTTTTAATATGAATGGGCCTCCCACACATTTATTCAACTCCTATGAAAGCAAAAATCAATATTCCAATTAGTCGCATGTTAATTTTGGAATATTGTCAGCCCTCTCCCAACAAGTTAAGCCCTCAAGCAATTGCAAGGATATAACTGAGAAGTCTACCCTCCTCCTACCGTAGCATCCACATATGATAAGATCCTGAAGGAATGAGATGTTGTATCATCAATAAATTCCATATTAGTTCCTCCCAGCATCAAAGTTAGCTAAATATATATCATTGTGAACAAGTAGAGTATCAAGAAGGCAATAAGGTGCCGTATAGAGGTCCCTGAGGACCGGAATCTAAAATGTAGTGGGAAACATCATTCCCATGTTGATCGTCCATCCCCAAGCAATCTCTCCATACAAAGTGAGTCACCTCCCAACATGGCAACTCTTGAAAATGTTCTTCCACCCGAGCTCATCCAATGTAGGTTAGATGAAAATATTATCATGGTAGAAATAATAGCCTACCCCATGCTTTCCTCCTCTCCACTTATGATAAGGTAGATTATTTGCCGCTTCGGGTCAGAAAAGTGCCTCCAAGTGGCAAGAAGAAAACTGATCTCCAAAGATCTTCCCTCCACCGTTGTGAATCATGCTAGCCCAAATCATCCCATATATGATGAATAGGAAATCACCACCATATGGCATCCAAGTGAGGAGAATAATAAAGGTTTAAGGTGGAGCCGAAAGCAACAAGAAAGGTACCATTTAAGTGGTGACAATGCATTTTTCCTAACCGTCGTTGCACAACATGACATGGCAATGCATAGAAAATTTCCCCCAATGATTCATGAGAATCATAGCCCAAATTCTCCAATCAATCCATGGCCCACCTCATAAAGAGACAAGTATTTTTATATGGTGGCCATATCATCTCCCATGCTCCCCTTAGAACATGTAATGCAAAAAATGCGGTGAATCCTCTTCTCCCAAAGTGACACACCCAACCAATGTGTCTTCCCCCAATCATGCTCCCAATAAAAATAAGAACAACAACAACATTGGGAACCATAATGAGAATCATACTTGCCGCCATATGTAGCAAGGGAGAAGGACAATGGTCCCTCAAATGTGTCAAGGCAGCTTGATCTTCAACTACAATAGAGAATGACAAAAGGTGTGGTTTCTCAACCACTTTCTTGTCGCCCAATCTCTCACAAGTTTTGAGAAAGTAAATGATTTATGATGTAAAGTAAGCATGTTCTCCATGAAAATCTCCCCAAGTCCTCCTAGGGAGTGGCCATCAAAACCGGCCATGGCCTCAAGTAGACCATGAAGTCTAGAAGGAAGAATGCTCCTCCTTGGAGCAATATCCTACACATATATGTATTAAGGGATGCATATATACATTATAAAAATCATTATGCAAGCAAACAAATAGCCTTACCATATGTTTTTCTCATGCAAATAGAGTGGGTCATATATGAATCCCCTCCTCATCTCTCAAAGAGAAAAAGAGGTGGTTGTATTAAATCCTTCCAAAATTTATGTATCTCATCCATATCCACATGATCCATGCATCTCCTCATATGTTGGTATATCTCCTCCTCAAAGCCTTCCCAAAAAAAATTCCTTGCATGATGGTGGTATGCTCTCATGTAATGCGGTGTCAGAAAAGGAAATTCTTCATGAGCTGCTTCGTAGTAACTTCTCCTTGAGCTTAGAAGCTCTAGATAAGAATATCCTACCATGATATTAGATGACTTCATATCCTCTCGATTGAGTATCCCTCTCATGCAACTGATCATCCAATATCATACAAGTAAAAAATATCCTTGGAATACTCCACCAATAGCTAGAATTCCAATATGGATCCGTCCTCCATAGTGATAGTGTTGATGATCTATCACAAATAACATTTGTCATATGGTCATCCTCTCTTTGGACATATCCCATGCCAAAGATTCAAGTTGGAAGCCTTATCCTTCCCATGTCGTCTCACGCCGCGTAATCCGAAAATGAGAGTGGGAAAAGATGATGCTGAGAGAATGCCTCTCTCCTCCTTAAGTCTTCAATACTCTCACCACCGTATCAAGCCTTCCCAAGGTCTCCACTGCCGACTTCAATGATCGGTGCCTCGAAAATGTTACATCCATCCTCCTTTGTTGATCTAGTGGTATCGCTCGTGAAATGCCTCCATACAATGAGAAATCAAGATCAAGAGTAGATGACATATATGGATGGACAGAATTGTCCCCGCCCTCATCGCACAACTACCCCCACATAGGCATCAACCTCTCGAAATAGATGGGGGTGTGTGCTCCTCATCACATGATGTTTTTCATCCTCCCTTATCTTATCCTTTATCCCTATAGTTTCACACCCTATCATGAATGGCACATGTAGATCATGAGTTCCTCGGCTTGGATCTCCACATGTGTGAGATCCGGGAATTTCTTGCAAATGATAAAATAATCCCTCTAGTTGGAGAAAAATATCCTTATTCATCTCTGCATGAGGTGCTATAACCAGACATGACAAGATTGTTGCCCATCCTCATCAATGTGTATGGGAAACTTCCAATGATCGGGATCCTCTTTTGAAAGTGATCTTCATACCCTTCTGTGTCTGCTATGCAGAGATAGAGGTCTTGCCTAACAAGGTATGATGCTGGATTTCAGCCTCCTCCATGGTTTTCCGAATTGACTGAGCTATAGTTTTCCCATATCATGCAAGGCTTTTTGTTTGCTTAAATATTTTTAGCTCCACCATATGTGTTTCTGTGGTTTTCCATCAAATCTTTCCACTAATGTCTTAGTGAACTTTGCATAGTAATAATTATTTGCATTTTTCAAAGAAAAAGACTCAAATATCCACCATGCATAGGCCATACCCAAAATGTAGCACCGCAACTCGATGGCTTCATCTTCAAAAATTTGGTGTTACTACAAAATGGGAGTCTAGCTCCTCCACCCAAGCTCTAGCCGAACATGTAGGTGAACCATCAAAAGTAGATAGAAGAGATCTATCCATACCATGTTGCTTTCTTCTCTTCACCTTTATCTTGAAAACTATGTGAAAGTGATGATCTCAACTTCGAGTTTGATCAGTACTCTTGCGAAAAATCACTAAGAGTTTCCCGCTAGCCATTCCTTCTTCTTCCATCTCTCTCATGGCAGTATCCGGGCATGTGATCAAGGCTTCGTGCATCATAGTGTGGCTTCATTCTCACACTTATCATATGAAAATATAGAGTTTTATTCATATTCAAACCCTCTTGGAGATTCTATACACTTCTCTCTATTTTCTCTTGAGATCTACCTAAATGCTCTATATAGATTTAGAAGAAGTTTGAGAGCCTTCCTCCTTCCTTCCTCCACATAATGAGTTCATTTTGTCTTTTATGTTCATCCTTTCTTCTTCTTGTCTTCTAGATAGAATATTGGCTGAGATCCATAGACCCAGCCAAGATTATGCTCGATACCACTATATTATCCAAAAAGGGAAAAATTCAAACAATATTGACCATAAAAATGTTATTTTTCAAAAATTACACTATAACAGGGAAAATAACACTTGGATCCCTTAGAATAGGTATTAGCCCTTAAAAGTACCACATAAAGGATTCAGAAACAAATCCCTTTTCCTAAGCAAACAGACTTTCGACCTCAAAATGGCTTAAAACCCAAACTCCCATGACTTACACCATGCGTAATTTATGAAGCACATGAATGCATGATTTTAAGAGGGTTTATGCAAAAATGTGATAGAAAACCATATATCTAGAGTTTTATTAAGAAATATGTCAAGAAAATAGAGATCTAGCCCCACCCACACATTTTGGAGATAACCCGACAAGGGTTTCTTGAAAAGCAAGAGTACAAGAGAGTAGATAAGGAATAAATGTACTCTAAAATAACGTAGTATTACCACAGATTTACATGCACATATCTGAATAGCAGGAAAAAATATGAATCCCATTTACTAGCTTTCCGGGAAGAAGGATTTATCCTTTCCCCTAGAAACTAGCTCCAATCCAAGTGGGGTTTAACCTCATTAATACAAAGATTGGGCCTGAGTTGCGTCCTAAGATCTAATAGTCATGAACTCAAGAACTATATGGATATGGATGAATATACTAAAAATTATGAATATACCTCCTCCAATGAATCTTCCAAGTGAAATTTTGATCCTAACAATGAAGATCTCACTCCCCAAACAACTCGCAAACCCCTATCGCAAATGTATAATCAAGATAACGTAGTCAAGAGAAGGACTACAATGTAGGAGATAGAAAAATATGTTCACCAAGTGCCAAGATAGAAATATGCTCCAAGGACTTCCTCGCCGTATCTCCCAAAGGAAAGAAAGCTTCCTCCCTTCCGAAAGATAAGTTCTATAAGTGGTGTTGTGGATCCCCATCGCAACACCCCCCGCAACACAACATTATATTGTTATTGCAACAATTTTGTAGCTAGAGGAGGATGCTTGAACTCAAGCCTAGATGAGGATAAAATGAAGCACAAGCTCCTCTCAAGAGCCCTCTCAAGAATGAGATGGGATTCCCGCTCCGGAACACTCCGGGTGCTACAAGACAACAACCTCAAGCAATAGCAAAGGAATGCAAAATTCATACGTACCATACACAAATAAAAAAATCCATAACATATATGTCTTGCTATGGCTGCCTTCGTCTCTCCTTTATAAAAATGGAAGCCCTTCATCTTGGGTCCCACCTCATTAGGTTTTCTCCACCAAGGAATCTTCCTCCCACTATCTCTCGTGTTGTCTCACAAGATGATCTCCACCTCTTATCCCAACGTTCTTGACTTTGTAAAACTCGACCTTGTCCACATGAAAATGTCCTCGTTTGCACATGAGGGTGTGAAATCCTACCATATGATGATCCCTTTTCATACCTGTAGGATTTAATTCATATTTTTAATATGCATGGGCCTCCTTACCCATTTATTCAACTCTGCATATGACAAAGAAAAAATCAATATTCCAATTAGTCGCATGATAATTTTAGAATATTACATTTAGAATTTTCTAAATATTTGGAATTATTTTTTGGGAATGTTCTAACCTTTCGAATTGATTTCTCCTTGGACTCATATTCCGGTATTATTAGTCTTTTCATCATCATCTAGGGTCGTATACTAGGGAGTTGGATCTCCGATCTTCCATTCATAACATGTCCAATGGGACTTTTCCAATCTCTTATTTATGTATTCGTGAAAAGATTTGATATATGCCATCGATTTACATCGATTCCATGTTTAATACATTTGTAAATATCTCTTTCCTTCAAACAAATCATCAAAATCATCTTTTTCATGCATGAAAGGTCTAATTTTAAGAGTAGTAGTAAAATATTGGACCACAATGTTACGATCATAATCGTCTTCCTAGCATAAAAACCGATTCAAAGAGGTAATATTTGGGATTTCCTTTGTTGTATGATCTATATCAAAAAGAGAAAAGGTGCCACACTATACTAGAAATGTAGGCCAAATAGCTTTCTTTTGGAATCCATGAGATGCTTGGTTATACCATTTCCAAATCTTTGGTATGCAATTTCCTAGGCCAAAAATTTTATCTAGGACATAATAGGGCAAAACATGAGGAGATGTAAGACTCTGTAACAGACATAAGGAAAAGCATTTCTCTAAACCATAAGGCTAGGCATAATATCTTCATCGTTCTTTTAGAAATCCTAGGGGATTTCTTATTAAAAATGGTTCGGTGGATGGGCAACATGACTCATCGCAAATATTATAAAAATGAGAATGAAATTCGCATTCCCACAAGGTCAAGATAAACATGAATAGGTCTAGGGTCTTCTACCGGTCCATTTCAACCCATAATAGGAAAATTTGAAAAAATATATATAGCGTCCATAATGTATGCGACTATATAAAAAGGAGGGATTGTTCTAGTAGAAAATACCCTATTTGTTTTGTATTCCATAATATTTTCACAAATTATTGGTAGAAAATGCCCTATTTGTTCGTATTCCATAATATTTTTGGCCAAATTATTGGATAATATATTGGCCCAATTCATAATGTTATAATTGACGTAGCGTCTATTAAGGGAACCCATCGAATGGAAAATTTGGTGGTATCATGCTTAGGCAGAAATCCTACACATCATTGCTACTATGAAACAATGGGGTGAATTCTCGAGTTTGTTGGAAATTACATTGTTGTTTCGGTAGCTCTTGAGTTTGTTCAGAGGTGAAAGCTTAATCATCCTTCGTGATTAATATTAGGTGGTATCCGATCTTTTTTTGTAGACTTCTACCATTCTTTTTCCAAATTCTCTACTTGATATTTTGTTGTCTACCGAGGTAGTTTCAACTTCCTCGAAGTTCTTTAGAAGATGCCTTTAACAATTTAGCTTCACTCTACTCCTTCCTCAAAGATGTATATCAATTCATTTAATTACATATTTAATTATTTTATCAAGGCTTTCATATTTATTTTCACAATGATCTAAATCTTGGGACTTACGTTGGGAATGTTTTGAATTCGAACTCGATTTCTCCTTAATCATCTTTAGACATATTTTTTGCATCATCATCTAGATTGATACTAGAGCTGGCTCTCTGATTTCTTCCATTCATAATCTGTCCAATGGGTTTGTTTCACCCTTATTTATGTATTCATGAAAATATTTGATGTATGCCACACCGTGTTTACTGATTCCATGTTTAATTATCCGTAAGTATCTTTTTTCCTTTCAAACAAATCATCAAAATCACCTTTTCTTATGTGTGAATGGTCTAATTTTAAGATCAAGAGTAAAATCTGGACTATAATGTTGGGACTACATCGTCTTCCTGGCATAAAAGCTAGATTCAAAGAGGTACATTTGGGATTTCCTTTGTTGTATGACATATATCAAAAATAGAAAAATTCCCACACCGTACCTCAATTGTAGGCCAAATAGCTTTCTTGAATCCCTAAGATGATTGGTTATACCATTTCCAATTGTTTGGTATGCAATCTCCCTAGACAAAAGTTTTTATGTATAAACATGAAAACATGAGGAGGCGAAAGACTCCTCAAAAATATGACATAAGTGAAAGTATATTCTCCAAACCATATGGCTACATGCATAATATCCGCATTGGCCTCTTTATAAATCTCGGGGCTTTCTCATTAAAAAATGTTTGGTGGATGGGAAACATGACTCCATGGAAAATCTTATAAAAATGAGAATGAAATTCAGATTCAAATAAGTGTCATAGGAACATGAATAGGTATAGGGTCTTCACCGGTCCATTTTCAACCCATAATAGGGAAATTTGAACTAAAACATATAGTGTCAATAATGTATGCACTATAAAAAGGGAGGGATTGTTCTGTAGAAAAGACCTCTATTCTCAGATTCAATAATAGTTTTGGCCAAATTATTGGATAAGATATTACCCAATTCATAATGGTATAATTGATGGCAACGTCTATTAAGGGAACCCATCAAATGGAAAATTTGGTGGTATCATGCTTAGCAAACAACTCACACATAATTGCTACTATGAAATAGTGGGGTGATGGTAATTGTGTAATTGGATACATACCAAGTTTGTCCTAATTTTAATTTGAATTTGATCAACCTTCCATTCTTTCACTACCTTCATCAGTCTTGATTTGATTTTGAAAATTGTCAAGGGGAAAGCCTTATCATAAGCCTTCATGGGAGACATAGAAATGGTACATTCCACACAAATCTTCTGGTGAATGAACCCATGTCTTCCTATCTTGAATTCTTGGAAAGTTTTGTTTGGGACATTAAGATTGTTAATGACCCATATTACCATGTCATTATATGGTAAAATCTTTGGTCTTTCAAATATCCTATGTAAACATTAACACGCATCCTTGAAATAGAAGGCTCTAATGAGTGAGATGCATCGATTGTTTCTACTTTCTTCAATTCTGATTCTCTCCAAACAAATTATACATTGCTTCCCGTGAAGAGGTTCCACTGCCCATTGCAAGTAGTATCTAAAAAGAGTGGAGGCATAAGAATGAGAGGTGGATGATTAGCAACCGATTTATTTTTCTTCGTCATTTCTACCGATATTGTGCTTTCTGTAATTTCCTAAATTCAAGAAAAACAAGGAAATCATAGTTGAGATGAAGAGCATAGAGGAAAGGAGAACAAAAGTTAACTACCATAAATCATAAACTCGACGCTTTTATTTGAAAAATTTTTAAAGATATCAATCTTTTTCAAGTCCCGAAACCATTGAATGTTGTTAATATCTTATCAAACGATTATCAAACCTTTTTCATGTTTTACCATATATGTCCTATCAGAGATTTATATCGTTATATCTTTTTAACGGACCAATTGATTACACAATTTCTATCATTTTTGGTGGTTACGTTAGATATCGCAACTTCACATCGTACAAGTATCCATATTTATCTTCACTGTGAGTGTATGCAAAATGTGATCTCGTGCAAAACGATATCGAACTTTTATCGAATTGGTCATGAATTTAATGTGGGTTGATGTCGGCAGATGCGATAAGCAATAAAACCCAAAGCACCGCACTTCTATCGATTTTTTGATATGTTTCAACTTTATTTATTGTTTTATCGTCTATTTCATCATCGCATTTTCTTTTGAATGATATCTTCATTTTTTTGTTTTAGGAAGAGCGATGCCGTGATTTATAGTTATAAGGGTTTCTCACCTTTTTAAGGGGAATTTGCATAATCAAAAGGTCTTAACAATATCAAAATTTCACAAATTTTATATGTGTTCCAACTTTTCTAGCTTGGAAATTTTTGCAATGCCAAGTGTTTTAATAAAATCAAAGCGAAACAAAGTTTCATGCCTTTTATTCCCAAAGTTTTAAAAATTTAAACTAAAGCGATAATGCCTTGACAAGATATATTTTTTTCTAAAGGGTCCGTATATATTATTCACACAACCTTAATCTATGTTCAAATAAATGGGGGGGTTGTTTCATAGTACAACGAATTATGAAAATAAATACATCAAATGATAAATGAAGACATGAAAACAACTACATTAAAAACATAAAATTAACCTTTCACTCATTACGGGGCCCTCCACAAACAAAATAAATATTTACTCCAACAATTAATGAAAATACATTAAAGGGTACTTCTTTATTAAAAAGGAATGAAAAACAGAGTTTTAAATCCTCACAATATGCTTCGTAAAATTAACCTCCTCTCTTTGTTTCAATGGAGTGTTTATATAGGGGTTGCAATGTAACTGTTGAGCCTCAAAATTGTGCTTTCCTTCACCTCATTTTACCTCATTTTCCCTTGTCCATTGCTATATTAAACCCAATTGATCAATGAATATAGTTAAAATTACTTCTAGAATGATTTACATAACTGACTTGCTAAGTTTTGTGATTTTTGCCATTGTAAAGCATTTTGACTGGAACTAGCTGCAGAATGCAGACATTCCGTAGCTAACCGGCGATTCTGCAGCTGCCTTCACGTTTGAGTATGTTCCAGGTGGTCTCTTTAGAAAAACCGCATATGGGCATGATCCACGTCATGTCTACATGGTTCATTGCTCATCATGGAGGAAGAAACGAATTCTGGGTATGGTTTTGAACGTGGGAACACATTTAGGAAGGAAGACTTCTATTAGGACTGTCTCAGTCCAGATGTCTTTTCCTCTTCACGCAGCCACTTCAAAGAGTCCTAACATGATTCCGATAAGGAAATATAGTGTTCTTGAATTGTTGCAAGTATTGTTATGTGCATTTGCTTTATAAACGCTTGGGAGACCGAGAGCTATGTTAGAGATTTTATGTTAGATTTGATGCTAGATTTTGTTTAGACTCTGTGCTACATTTCTGAAGACGCAGAGTGTTATGTTCAAACTATTTCATCTTTAATGGAGCATACCATGTTATTTTGAAAGCGTGATTTAATTCGGAGTTGAATTCCGTCAGGTGGTAGAGGGCCCCTGCCTCTTGCACGGATTTATTTTGCGTAAATTAGATAAGTCTTCTAGCTGCCTTTACGTTTTGAATTTGAATTAATAGTTGTTTTAATTAGCTACTGTAGTCGTACTCATTCTAACTCTTCCACAAGAAGACGCTCTTCCAAAAGACTATAATGATGAATGGGGAAATGACTATAGTATTGTAGGATTAGGAGTTGAATTCATAGTTGTTTTTAATCAGCTATTGTAGTTATATTCATTCTAACTCTTCCACAAGAAGAAATTCTTCCAAAATATTATAATGATGAATGGAAAATGGCTATAGTACTGTAGGATTTAGTTGTAGTTTTTGTTGTTCACTATCACAGTTACACTTGTTCTAATCACTCTTCCACAGGAAGAAACTCTTCCAAGAAATTCTTAAGAAGTTCAAGACATGACCGTGATAATGAATGATTTAGTTGTGTGTTTGTACTAAGTATCATCTATGTTCTTGCTCTTAAACGCTTGCCCAAGACATCATAATGACGAGTAGGACATGGATATGATATCTTAGTTTTTCATTTGCTTTCAGTCTATTTGTTTACAATTGCACTCAATTACACAGTCAGAATTGTTCTACCTCTTCCAAAAGAAGGAACTCTTCCAAAATATCACTAATGATGAACAAACAGATTGTGTAACTTCATAGAATAATGCATGATAGCATAGTTAGAATACTCCGGAGTTTAATTGCACTTAACTCATGTTCAGTTACCTTGTTTTGAGTTTGATGATGACTTATAGTTCAGCATTGTTCTAGATTAGTGGCATCTTAAGTTCATTCTTAGATTAACTCATTGCACTTGCACTTCATATTCAAATTGTCATCCATTGCACAATAGATTACTTCAGTTGTTAGGATTAACAAGACATCCTTCATTATTCACAAACCTCTTCTTGTTCTAAAATCCATAATTGATCTATAACCATATGAACAGAAGACAACATCATTTTAAGGCCTGAAGTACCTCTGCAGTTTCCTCATCATTTTATAAACAGAGCTCTTCCTCAAAAGACTACTTTGAAAAGAAATCAATAACTCTTGAGTAAAGGTTTTGTGACATTCAATTAAATTGCAGAATAGAGATAGGAACTAGTTCTAGAATAGAAGATCTTATGATGATAACAATGTTTTTCCTCTAAATATGTTTCAAATCTCTAATCAAGGACAAAATATTGTATCATTGTAAGTTAGTTGTTTCACTGTTTAGTTAGAGGATTTGCATATTTAGTGAACATTTCTCAAGTTTAGTTTGTGTTTTTAATCATTTGTTTAAAAGTCATTATCAAGCTTTGCTTTTATTTAGTTATAGTTTAGATTCAGCTTTAGTGTTTCCAATTGCATTTGCCATTTGTTATCCATCAATTAGGTTTAACTTTGTTTTTAAATCATTAGCTCATTTCCATCGACTTTCTAGGCATTTTTCCTGCAAACATAAAACCACCAAAAGACCAAAAACATCATAAATCATCACAAAAGACCAAAAACATCACAAAACACTACACACAACGCATTAAGAAACAAGCACCTAGGTACATACAGTACACTTCACTTCAGCAGTTTACCAACCCTGGTTGACAATTAAATGAGCTCAATTTAGGAGACTAGATTGAGACAAAACATTTTGGCACCATTGCCGGGGAAGTGAAAACTAGGTAACCTTTGTTTCTTAGTATCCAAAAACAATTATATGCGTAGGGAGAGAGATTCAAGGGGAAGATTTATAAGCAGCAGAGGCATAAGTTTGATTTCTAGAACACCACTTGTTTCATCTAGATCCAGAGCTAGTACACCTTCAACTCAAACCCATCTTCCATCCTTTACTGATCCTGGACTTCTAGAAGATCTAAGGTCACCTATTCCATTAGAGAAACCTTCCACTTCATCCACTGAATCTGCCATAGAAGAAGATCTAAAAACTCTTGTTGGGGATACAAACCTTTCTACTTCCACAGGAGGGTCAACCATGGCAGAAGAAGGAGGAGGAGGAGTTTTTAATGGAGAACACACATTATTTGGAGGTATAGGTAGAGGTAGAGGAGAAGGAGGAAGAGGAGAAGGAGTTAGAGGTGCAGATGGAGGAAGAGGTAGAATAGGAAGCTCTTTTGGGTTCCTTATACTGGATGAAGAAACCAATACAACCATGAAAAACATTTCACCCTCTGTCCTTCCAAACTTCTATGGACTTAAAACTGAAGATCCTGAAACTTTCTTATTCGAATTTGAAGTGCTGTGTAGGACTTATGAATACTTACAAGATGCTCAAAAACTGAAATTATTTCCTTCAACTTTGAAAGGAGCAGCATTGAAGTGGTTTATGAGTTTAAACAGTAGTTCTATTAGAACATGGGAAGACATGAAACAAGCATTTCTAGAGAGATACTTGGATTATTGTATGTCGGTTAATCATAAGGAAGAAGTGTTCAAGATGTTACAAAAAGAAGATGAAAATTTGGAAGATTTGTTGGAAAGATTTCATTACAACATAAAAAGGGCAAAAATGGAAAATCTAGATCAAGACACCTTAAAAGCTCTTTTGTTGAAAAAAATTAGGGATGAATGGTTGGATATCCTAAACATGATGGGAAAAGGGGATATATCACAACTCACATTACCTGAAATATCTGAGTTATGTATCAACCTTTCAAGAGGGAAATCCAAAACTGTCAAAGGTCCAAGAGATCCTGCTCTTGCAAGGGCAAGTAAATCTGCTTCTGGGACAGTAAGTAGATCAGAAATAGGACACATGCTTGATGATTTTAAGTCTGACATCTTAGGGAGTATTAGTGAACAAATAGACACCCTCAAGATACAAAATAAGCAAAAGGCTGAATCTGATGCCTTGGCAATATTTTGTCCCAAATGTAGAAAGAAACATGCCTTAAGAAAGTGTCCTTTGGATGTAAAAGTTGTAGAAACCTGTGTCATTTGTTCTGAGAAGCATGAGACCAAGAATTGTCCTTCTCTTCCTGGTCTCAAGGCTGTTTTTCAGGAAGAAACTCCTACAGATTCCACAGAGTCTCTTAACTTTGTATCTAGAAGACCTTGGCAGGGACCTCAGACACAAGGATTCCATGATCAAATGTATAATCAACCTCCACCTTGGAATTCTTGGCAGCAACCTTGGCCCCAATTTCAAAATCAATCTCAATCTTGGGCACAAGGAACACAAAGTCCCTATGGAAGATACTCTCCATATTATCAGTATCCACTATCCTATCCACCATATCCACATTTTTATCCTCAGAATCCTCAACAAAATTTTCCTCAAAATCTTCAACAAAATTTTCAACAACATCATCAGAACCAACCACATCAAAATCAACCACTTCCATTACCATTCCCTCAAAAATCCAATCAATTTCCAGCTCAACCCATACCAAACCCCAATAATAAGAACCCTCAGAATACATACATGATGGAAGGCCAACATTTTCCAACTTATTTAATCACTCCTCTAGACCTTAGTGATGTTCAACTTAGGTCTGGCAGGATACTTGAAAAGAGGAAACCTTCTGTGATCATACAAGAACAAGATAATTCTGAGGAAGACTCCCTACGGGTGAATAAAAGTCTTGAGGAAGACACATCCTTTCAAGACCAAAACATTGAAAAACTAAAACAAAAAGATCCAATAAATCCAACTCCTGTATTAGAGCAACCATCCACATCTACTTCTATACCTCCCTTTCCGGAAATATTACAGATTGATAGAGGTGTAGAGAAATAGATCATGGTGCCTAATTATGATTTCTTAGATGAATTGAGAAATGTTTGCATTAAAATTCCATTATTGCAAACCATCAAGGAAATCCCAATTTTAGCCAAAACAATAAAGGAGTCGAGTATGAAGACAACAAGAAAAAGAATAAGATAAACGAAGAAAATTCAACTGGTAGGACAAATAGCAGACATTATGATGGGCAAGATTACTATTCCAAAGTACCTTGACCCAGGAAATCCAGTTGTCAAAATTCACATCAACGGAATTGAAATTCAAAACACACTCATTGACTTAGGAGCAGCAATAAATATCATGAGTAGACAAATCATGGACAAACTAAAACTTCCTAATCTTCTCTTTACACCCACACTATTACAATTAGCAGATAGATCTGTGATCAGAATAGATGGGGTAATAGAAGACATTCCAGTGTCCCTAGACTCTTGGGAGTACCCTGTGGATTTCATGATCCTAACTCCCAAGAATAATTTAGGAGGCCATCCTGTTATATTAGGAAGACCTTGGTTGGCTACAGCTGATGCTTTCATTAGTTGTAGGTCCGATGATATGTATATTTATGATGGTAGTTCAACAAATAAATTCACTTTATATCCTCCAGCTAGGACAATTACAGATCTAGATGACACTCAATGGATAGAGGATGAAGAATATTTACAACCACTCTTCACAATTTCAGAAATTAGTGAAGATAATCAAATTCTGAATACTCTAGAAAACTTTGAATCTTCTCCAGAACATATACATGAATCATTTCAAGAGAGATCCAATATTGAGTTCTTGTCATCTAGGCAGATGTCTCTTCATTCTATGGACAAATTTGGCAGCTCTACAAGTGAAATCTTTCCAGGCAAAACCTTGAACATAAACAAAAACCTAGAAAAATCTCAACAAGAAGAGTTAGTCAAAGTATTACAGAGACATTCTTCTGCATATGCATGGGAATACACTGACATGAAAGGGATAAGTCCTAAGACTTGTACTCATCACATCTATATAGAGGCAAATTGCAAACCAATTAGACAACCTCAAAGACGGATGAATCCAAATCTTAGGGAAATTGTCAAGGAAGAATTACAAAAATTGTTAAATGTTAACTTCATTTATCCTATTTCAGATAGTCAGTGGGTTTCCCCTTTAGTAATTGTACCTAAGAGAAATGGAAAATGGAGGGTGTGTGTTGACTACCGAGAACTGAATAAAGCTACTCTTAAAGACCATTTTCCCTTACCTTTCATAGATCAAGTATTAGATACATTAGTAGGTAAAAAGTACTTTTCATTCCTAGATGGGTTTAGTGGTTACAATCAAATCCAAGTAGCACTTGAAGACCAAGATAAAACCACATTTACTTGTCCTTGGGGTACCTATGCCTACCGAGTGTTGCCATTTGGGTTATGCAATGCACCTGCAACATTCCAAAGGGCAGTATTAGGAATTTTTTCGGATCTAATACATGACTGTGTAGAGGTGTACATGGATGATTTCACAGTTTATGGGGACACATTTGAAGAAGCTTTAGAAAACTTGGAAAAAGTCTTAAAAATATGTCAAGACGCAAACCTTTCACTTAGTCATGAAAAATGTTTTATGATGTTCACTGAAGGTATTGTTTTAGGGCACCACATTTCAGGGGATGGGATTAGAGTTGATGAGGCGAAAGTTGAAGTTATTTCTAACCTATCCATTCCAAGTTGTCAAAGAGATGTTAGAAGTTTTCTAGGATTTACAGGGTACTATCGAAGATTTATAGAAAACTTCACCAAAATAGCATCTCCACTCTTCAAATTACTCACCAAATATTGTGAATTTAAGTGGACTTCTGATTGCCAGTTAGCTTTTGAAACCCTGAAAACCAAAATTTCTGAAGCACCTATATTAAGGGGACCTAACTGGAAGTTACCTTTTCATATATCGACAGATGCTTCCGATACAGCTCTAGGAGCAGTATTGGGACAGAAAGATTTGATTCCCTATGCCATCTATTATATCAGTAAAAATTTGACTCCTGCAGAGTTAAACTATACTGTAACTGAAAAAGAGTTTTTAGCTATTGTTCATGCTATAAACAAGTTTAGACACTATATAACAGGCTATGAAACTTTTATTCATACTGATCATTCTGCCATTAGATACTGAATGAATAAATCAATCACTAATGGCAGAGTTATAAGATGGTTGTTACTATTGCAAGAATTCAACATTACTATTCTAGATAGGCCTGGAAAACAAAACACTGTGGCTGATTTCCTATCTAGAATCCAAAATATCAAAGATGACACTCTGGTTGAAGATCAATTTCCTGATGAATATCTTTTTGCAATCTCTACTCAAACTCCATGGTTTGCCGATATTGCCAATTATTTAGTTTCAGGAAAATTTCCTTCAATTATGAATGCAAGGGATAAAAGAAAAATCATTAATGATAGTGCAAGATATTCATGGGTCGCTAATGAGTTGTACAAGACAGGTCCAGATTTGATTATTAGAAGGTGTGTTCGTGAAGATGAGATGCCTGAAATTCTCAAGGCATGTCATGATGAACCTTGTGGCGGACGCAGATAAGAGGACAGCCTATAAGATCCTTAATTTAGGATATTATTGGCCATCTTTGTTTAAAGATGCTAAGGAGTATGTCAGAAGGTGTGACAGTTGCCAAAGTGTAGGGAAACCTTCTCCTTCAGGTGAGATGCCATTACAACCTGAGGTACACATTGAACCTTTTGAAAAATGGGCTTTGGATTTTGTAGGACCTATTAGTCCTCCATCAAGACAAAAGAAATACATATTAGTTTGCACTGATTATGTTACTAAGTGGGTAGAAGCTAAACCATTACTTGTTGCTAATGAATCATCTGTAGTTACTTTTCTTTTTGAGGATATTTTTACTCGTTTTGGTGTCCCAAGGGAAATTGTTACATATCAAGGAGCTCAATTTACATCAAGGCTAGTGGAGCAAATGATGGAGAAGTACAAAATCAGACATAGAACATCTACTCCTTATCATCCACAAGCAAATGGTCAAGTGGAATCCACTAATAAGGTCATTGAAGGAATCCTAACAAATATTGTTCATTTACATAGAAGAGATTGGGTAGATAGGCTTCCTGAAGCCTTGTGGGCCTATAGAACTACATGGAGAAACACAACAGGCCATACTCCTTATGAGCTTGTTTATGGAAAGCAAGTTTTGTTCCCCATAGAGTTCCAAATTCAAACATTCAAGATGACAGTTCAGCTAGGACTTGATCTAATGGAGGCACAAAAGCATAGACTGGAGCAAATTAATGAATTGGATGAGATCAGACAAGATGCAGTTCAGAAAACAAGTCTAGTCCAACAGCAAAGGGCTAGATGGCATGACAAGTACATCAAGAAGAAGAAATTCAAAGAGGGTGACTGGGCTCTCTTGTTTGATTCAAAATTCAAGGATTTTCAAGGGAAATTTCAGACACATTGGCTTGGGCCATATGAAATTGTTCGAATTTTTGATAATGGGGCAGTCAAAATCAGAACTATAGATGAAGAAAAGGTCACTTTTCTTGTGAATGGTCATCGACTGAAGCTTTACCACAAGCCACTCTCAAGAGAAGATTTTGTCAAGAAGTTCCAAGGAAGTAATGATGTGAAGTTAATGAAGAAGAGTCTCTCTTCTTCATCAACTTGATTAAATTTTCTGAAGCAGTTCTTTTTGAAAAAAAAAAAAAAAAAAATTTAAATAAATAAAGGTATAAACATGAAAACCAATCATTGATTGGCATGTTTATACAGAAAAGATAGGGTGAAAATCAGAGTCTCTCTGACACTCTAACTTTTCCCATTTTTGCTTTTATAAGCAGTTGTTACAAAAATCATGAGTTCAGTTCCATAGTGCTTATGATTTATTTCATTTCATTTCACTCCATTCACTTATTCATCCGTACTCCATTTCATTCCACCATTCATATTTCACTCCATTCCACATTTCATTCATCTCATTCCATCCTCCATCCATCTCATTTTCATGACAAAATACAAAATTTGATGTCTTGCTGTAAGTGAATAAAACATGTCATGAATTGCAGTACAGTTCTTATGTTCTTTCACTCCATTTCATAAACTGAATCCATTCCATTTCATCATCCACCTCATACATATCATAATCCATCATCCATCTCCATTCATAACATATAAAATTTTACCCATATTCCAAAAACACTCCATTTTCATGATTAAAGTGCTCTACAGGAACATTCTGCAGCTCAGTGGACATTCTGCAGCTGATCAACCTTTCTGCAGCCAGACAGCCTTTCTGCAGCTACAAACCCTGAAGGCATCAATCAGAAGACATTAGAATTGCAACAAAATGACCCAGTGTATCCATGAATCAAAAGCATCAAGAAGATTATGAAGACTCTTCCAAAGATGAGCAGAGAAGACAAAAACTACAAAAATCAAATGAAAGGCAGAGGTAACAAGTTTAAATTATAATGGAATTTCATAAAAGTTTAGCATAGTTTAGTTATGGATTGTTTGAAAAGGTTGTTTTAATTGTTTTTATTGATCAATACCAATAAACCCTCCACAAACTTTGGATTAAAATCTTCCATTTCAAATTTCATATCCGATATCATTTAAGCGGTTAAAAAATGGCCAAGGTATTTGAATTCTCCACGTCTCTTAACCAAATCATTCAATGATGATTCCCTCTACCGTCGTAAAATCCTCCGCCGTCTCTTCAATCATTAATACATTCCCTCCACCTCACTCCACTACTTCATTCCGTGACCACTGCCATAACTCCATTCTGTAGCCGGCATTCCATTCCGTAGACAGAGATATTCTTATCACCGAGAGCAGAGCCAAAGGATATCAATTTGAATAGCATTGAGCATTGTAAACTCAGAGCAGAGCAAAAGGGTAAATTTGGAAGCATAGCAGCGTGAGAATTAGAAGCCATTTGATTCCATGGGTATACAAAGTATCACTGTGGGCAGAGTTTGAGAATTTTTACTATAAACACAGAAGTGTAGCGGTGTGAAGTTTGAAGTCTTTTGTCACTAGAAGACAGAGGTGTTGCAGTGTTGAATTCGAAACCATTTGCTACCAAGAGCCAGAGGTATTGCAGTGAAGAAGTTGAAGCCAGTTGTCACTGTCAAACAAAGACATAACAGTCCAAAGTTCAATTGTCAACAGAGGCATATCAACGCAAGGTTTTGAAGCTGTTACCACTATTAATCAGAGGTATGTCATTCCAAAGTTGAAGCCATTTCCGTTCAGAACTTAAAGCTATTTCAATCCGAAAGTGAAAGTCATTGTTTTTGTGGGTAGAAGAGTGTTAATTTGAAAATTGAAGAAACAGTCATGGGTTTCATTGTAAGGACTGAACCAATGGGTTCAAAATATTTAGAAGGCTACCCTCAATGCAAATAAATGTTACAACAAATAGGATGGCTTCAATTTTTGGAGAAATTCAATGGCTTCCACAAGGAAGTCACTAAATCATTTGCAAGATCATTTCAAGGAACCGAAGTTGAAGTGGGAGATGTCAAATTTACTGTCACTGAAGTTTTTATTGCAGAGGCTACAGGGTTTCTCAGAACTGGAGAGAGATGGTTTAAAAATAGAGAATTCCACAATGACTCCTGGAAACAAATTTTAAAATCACTAGGTATGGATGTCAGTGTATTTAAGAAAGGAATTCCCAGTTCTGCATTGAAAAACAAATGGAGAAACATACTAGTTCTTATGCAAAAATTTATTACATGTGAGGGTAGATATGGAACATTTTATGTCTACCACATTAGACTAATGATACATTTCTTGGGGGAAGACTTAAACCTACCATATTTCTTGCTTCAAATTCTGAAGAAGATGGCTTCCTGTGTTCAGAGAAGAGTTCAATTTTTAGAGACAACCCTATATCATCATGGTTTGGTCAAAATTTTGATTGAACATCATCTAGCTAAAACAAATGATACATGGGACGATTTCTTAATAAGAAATCATTTTGAAGAAGCAAAAGAACAATCACCTAAACCACAGCCTACAAAGAGAAGTAGGAAATGGAGGGCTTCAAAAGTTGAAACTGACAAAACAATCCAAGAAAGCAGTGAGGAAATCATTTTAGAGAAGTTGACTCAAATCAAGAGGCAACTTAAGGAAGAAAAGGTAATCAAGAAATCTGCCACAGAGAAAGGAGAGGGATCCTCTCAGCCTAGGAGAAGCCACAGATTAAAGGGAAAACTAAAGAAAACTCAAATGAAACAAATAGGGGTAATTGATATAGAAGATGAGGAAACATCCGTGGAAGAAGATATTGAAGAGGATTTTTATGAAGGGACCCCTGAAATTGACCCTGCTCAACAGGAAATTTATGACTATGTGGAAACTTTGGAGAGAAGAGCTTCAGAAAGCAGAGAGAGAACCCCCAGTCCTCCACTGTATGAAATAGATATATTAAGAAGGGATAGGTATGAGTTGGAATTACTGAATAGACACATCAAAAATGAGAATGAAATTCTCAAGGATCAAGTCAAGCTCAAAACTGATATGAACTCAACCTTATCCCTGCATATAGACAAAGTGGAGAAGACCAATGGGAAGTTGAAGACAAAGAACAAAAAGTTAATCAAGGCACTCACCAACCTAAGGTTCAAACTTGTTATCAGGAAACCCAGAAGACCTCTAGCTTCCAGACAAAGGAGAAGGAGAGGATTAGATGTCCTTGCAGAAGCCTCTGAGTTCATAGGATAATTTGCATGAGGACATGCAAAGAGACAGCAGTGGGGGTATGTTGAGCCTCAAAATTGTGCTTTCCTTCACTTCATTTTACCTCATTTTCCCTTGTACATTGCTATCTTAGACCCAATTGATCAATGAATATAGTTAAAATTACTTCTAGAATGATTTACGTGACTGACTTGTTAAATTTTGTGATTTTTGCCATTATAAAGCATTTTGACCGGAACTAGCTGCAGAATGCAGACATTCCGTAGCTAACCGGCGATTCTGCAGCTGCCTTCATGTTTGAGTATGTTCTGGGTGGCCTCTTGAGAAAAACCGCATATGGGCATGATCCACGTCATGTCTACATGGTTCGTTGCTCATCATGGAGGAAGAAACGAATTCTGGGTATGGTTTTGAACGTGGGGAACACATTTAGGAAGAAAGACTTCTATTAGGACTGTCTCAGTCCAGATGTCTTTTCCTCTTCACGCAGCCACTTCAAAGAGTCCTAACGTGATTCCGATAAGGAAAGACAGTGTTCCTGAATTGTTGCAAGTATTTTTATGTGCATTTGCTTTATAAACGCTTGGGAGACCGAGAGCTATGTTAGAGATTTTATGTTAGATTTGATGCTAGATTTTGTTTAGACTCTGTGCTACATTTCTGAAGACGCAGAGTGTTATGTTCAAACTATTTCATCTTTAATGGAGCAGACCGTGTTGTTTTGAAAGCGTGATTTAATTCGGAGTTGAATTCCGTCAGGTGGTAGAGGGCCCCTGCCTCTTGCACGGATTTATTTTGCGTAAATTAGATAAGTCTTCTAGCTGCCTTTACATTTTGAATTTGAATTAATAGTTGTTTTAATTAGCTACTGTAGTTGTACTCATTCTAACTCTTCCACAAGAAGAAGCTCTTCCAAAAGACTATAATGATGAATGGGAAATGACTATAGTATTGTAGGATTAGGAGTTGAATTCATAGTTGTTTTTAATTAGCCACTGTAGTTATATTCATTCTAACTCTTCCACAAGAAGAAATTCTTCCAAAAGATTATAATGATGAATGAAAATGGCTATAGTACTGTAGGATTTAGTTGTAATTTTTGTTGTTCACTATCACAGTTACACTTGTTCTAATCACTCTTCCACAAGAAGAAACTCTTCCAAGAAATTCTTAAGAAGTTCAAGACATGACCGTGATAATGAATGATTTAGTTGTGTGTTTGTACTAAGTATCATCTCTGTTCTTGCTCTTAAACGCTTGCCCAAGACATCATAATGACGAGTAGGACATGGATATGATATCTTAGTTTTTCATTTGCTTTCAGTCTATTTGTTTACAATTGCACTCAATTACACAGTCAGAATTGTTCTACCTCTTCCAAAAGAAGGAACTCTTCCAAAATATCACTAATGATGAACAAACAGATTGTGTAACTTCATAGAATAATGCATGTTAGCATAGTTAGAATGCTCCGGAGTTTCATTGCATTTAGCTCATGTTCAATTACTTTGTTTCAAGTTTGATGATGACTTATAGTTCAACATTGTTTTAGATTAGTGGCATCTTAAGTTCATTCTTAGATTAACCCATTGCACTTGCACTTCATATTCAAATTGTCATCCATTGCACAATAGATTACTTCAGTTGTTAGGATTAACAAGACAACCTTCATTATTCACAAACCTCTTCTTGTTCTAAAATCCATAATTGATCTATAACCATATGAACAGAAGACAACATCATTTTAAGGCCTGAAGTACCTCTGCAGTTTCCTCATCATTTTATAAACAGAGCTCTTCCTCAAAAGACTACTTTGGAAAGAAATCAATAACTCTTGAGTAAAGGTTTTGTGACATTCAATTAAATTGCAGAATAGAGATAGGAGCTAGTTCTAGAATAGAATATCTTATGATGATAACAATTTTTTTCCTCTAAATATGTTTCAAATCTCTAATCAAGGACAAAATATTGCACCATTGTAAGTTAGATATTTCACTGTTTATTTAAAGGATTTGCATACTTAGTGATCATTTCTCAAGTTTAGTTTGTGTTTTGAATCATTTGTTTAAAAGTCATTATCAAGCTTTGCTTTTATTTAGTCATAGTTTAGATTTAATTTTTCTTCAATGTTTCCAATTGCATTTGCCATCTGTCATTCCATCAATTAGGCTTAACTCTGTTTTTAATCACTAGTTTCTTTCCACTAGCTTTCTAGGCATTTTTCCTGCAAACATAAAACCACCAAAAGACCAAAAACATCATAAATCATCACAAAAGACCAAAAACATCACAAAACACTACACACAACGCATTAAGAAACAAGCACCTAGGTACATACAATACACTTCACTTCAGCAGTTTACAAATCCTGGTTGACAATTAAATGAGCTCAGTTTAGGAGACTAGATTGAGACCAAATAGTAACTTCATGGAGATTCATATAGCTAAAGATAAAAATTGAATGGACACCTATTTTCCATCAATTCGATGATGTGCAATCCATTCCAACCTCTGTTTTCTTGATTGGGCATTTATTGACACATGGGTGCAATTTTTTCCCACTCAACTACAAAATAAGACTCTGAAGAACCTAAAATATCTCCCACATGGTAAAACAATTTGGGAAAATGGATAATTAAAACATAATTGGGCCCATTCTAAGAAAAACACATGTTTTAATTTTGCGAGATTCACTTTCATTTGCTAAGAAAAAGCATTTGAAGTTGAATGGTCAAATATGCTACAATTCTCTCTTTATCTTCACATGGAGTTCCACATGTGCGAGATGGGTGGAATTTTACCAACAAAAATGCATATTGGAGCTTCTAGAAACAATTTCCATGTGTCGGATTTCATTTTGGAGTGGTGCTACTACCTCAACCATGAAAAAATCTACATAAACTGATTTGCAAGGATTGTATTAGTTTGTTGTGCTAAGTATCTTTTCAGTTACAAAATATGTACATATTTGTCTCCATCTGTTTGCTTAAGGATTGAGGAATTTAACCATGAAACATAGATGAAATTATGATTTGTAAGCATGTAAATTATCGTAAATAACATTGAACAAGAGTGTATAATAGAGAAATAAAACCACACATAATATTTACACAACAAGCTTGATGAAGCAATTCACCCCTCCTGGGCTACATCTGTTGGTCCAGCTCCTAATGGCATTGCCATCTTTCATTATGTTAAAAATTTTGCAAGTAAATGTGCTTACAAGCCTCCAATGGTTGTTTTCATCATACCAATGGTTCCAGAATGCTCAAATTAGTCTAGGTAGACTCTTGTTTCACCCAAATTGGTCAAAAATTAACCTCCACTAAATTTGGAGGACTACAGTTAACTGCAGTTAAAGTCGGCATAACCTCTGAAATTAGAGGCATGCTAACAATCTTTCCAACCACACTAATCATCTCATTAACCGTTATGGTTAAGGGAGGGGGTGGCCACATGCCAACCCCCCAAAACCCCATGGTTTTTAAACCTCTGCATTAAAATAGTTTGGCAAAGAACTGTGATGGAGGCAGAGTTCCACAAAACTATTGGCACTTCCGTCGGAAACTGCACACATGTGACAAGGTATGAGGGTTATCTGCTGGAGTTAATGGTTCTAGAACCATCAACTTTGTAATAAATGTTCCGGTCATAACATATATCATTTGACCAATCAATGGGGTTCCGGCTAGTTAGGACTTCTGGTGGTCTCAAACCCACTCTTGCAACATTAATAAACCATATATATAACATGTCACCCTTAAGGGTTAAGTCACACATGCATCAGATTTGGACGAGTTCTTTGCAGGCGCGCCGAAGGTCACGGGGTCAAATCACTCAGACCTATACCAAAATTTTAAACCACCATACAAGGGACACATTGTTAATATGAATCTTGATTTGAGGTGTATGAAAAAATACCACTTTAGCTGTGCATAAAAAACAACCCTAACAATAGAAATGACTGCTAATATCTTTAGATCTGCAGTTAGATGATCAAGAAAAATGCTGCAAAAATATAGATCTAAGCATTAGAAGACATTAAACAGTAGAAAAATAAGATTTACTCCATAGATCCAATAGACAAGAATATACACAATGAAAATTTTATTAATGGCACCTAGGGGGAAAACACAAGAGGGTGTTCCCTGTTCTCCTCAGTGGGATGGGTTCTTGTAGTTCCTTAGCACTTCAGTTTTAGAATTCCTCTCTCTTGATGGTGTAGAAAACCCAGACAAAAATGGAAAAGTATGGCTACGATAATGGATCAATAGCCAGACCAAGAGTTGAGATCTAATGAGATCTTTAGGCAACAAAAGGTGTCAAATGAATGGGAAAACCCTTCTATTTATAACAAAATATTGAGTCACTATAGATATTGGTGCATAATTTAAATATTATTAATGAAATCAAGATCCAAATTTTATGAAATATTTTATTATATTTGTTGGAGGGAAAAGGAATTTGACTTGAGTCAAATCCCCTTATTTGTAAATAATAAATAAATAAATGATTTATTTATCATTTTAAGGATGTGATTAGGTAATAATAAATAAAAAAATCATTTATTTATCATTTTAAGGATGTGATTAGGTAATAATAAATAGATAAATGATTTATTTATCATTTTAAGGATATGGTTGAGTAATAATCAAATAAATAATGATTTATTTAATTATTTATGGGTGTTTTAGTTATATTTAACAAAGAATATTATTTAATAAGGTTTAAATAACTAATCTTTAGGAAATAATAAGATAAATAATGATTTATCTAATTAATTTCCATGTTTTGGGTTAAATATAACTAGGAATATTAATCAAATTGTTGTTTAATTAATTATTCTATGAGGAAAAACAAACAAATATAGATTTATTTAATATTTCCTTATGGGGTTTCCTGTTTAGACCATAAACAACTTAATAAAGATGATTTACTAAGTTATTTTTCATAGTGAATGCAATTTTACTTGGGGTAAAATTAGCCTTACTTGATGTACTTGGGTCCATCTAATACCAATGGATTAGATGACCAAAAATTGGTGTAACATTTTCCCCCCAGCGTGCGAGCGTTAGGAGCTAATCGTATGACTGAAGTACGTTGTAAGAACTCAATCACTAGACAACAAAGGGGAAGTCAAAGAGAGAGGAGTATAAGGTAGACCAAAGTGCTAAAAGAACTAGAGCCTGAGGAAGTGATTTGCAGGTGTGACAAGTCTATTTGATCAGTAAGTACCTGCTATAGGTGGCAAGGGAGGCATACCTATGCCTGCCGAGGCAATAGTACAAACAATAAGGTGTCCGGAAAACCATGGGATGGTATAGTATAGAATATGCTGGCATAAACATGAGCTAGATAAATAACATGATAGTGGATCCCACAGACATATTGTGCCTAGGATAACAGCCAGGACTTATATAATAATATCTAAGTACATGAGATATAAATGCAACCCAGATGCCCCTGAACACAGGAAAGGGCTCTAAAAAAATAACTGACACATGCAAACAAAAAAGGCCCTGCAAGCAGCTGGTGCCGACATCATCAAATGTATGGAGCTGCATCGAAGGCTGTGATGAAGAGGTCATCTAAGTGTGTGGAGGGTTACCTATAGGGCCACCCCCTCATGAGGGCTGAGACATCTCACACACACCCAGGAATCACCGATGTCAACTGTTTCATCACTGAACCATCAAGTATATGGATCTCGATCATGCTGAAAGGAGCTGGAGATGAGAAAAAATCAAGTCAAAGGGAAATAAGGAGTCCCCTTGCCTAATCCGAGGCACCGAACAAGAGTGGAAGCTGGAACCAAGATACACCGCCCTCTAGACCCACCTTCTAGAATGAATGAGTTGATGTTGCAGAAGAAGGCCCTCCATAGGTGAGGGAATTAGTGATCCTCAACTAAGGCATGAGAGAAAATAGTAGAGTGACTAAGAGACTAACACCAATGATGATGATGAAAAGGGGGGGGGGGGGGGGGGGGGATGTGAATGAATGACTTCCCTTGTTAGAGCATAAATGGCATGGATGACCTGGCAGCGACTGACACAAAATCATGAGGGATAGGGGACAGTGCAACTGAAGGCCATAGTGTGCGACACGAGAGAGGGACCAAGTCATGAAGGGGGAGCGAAGGGACTCAGGATAGACTCCATGAAAGCAATGATGACTCAACTTGGATGCTCTAACAAAGGTTGACTCGATGGAGCTGCCACACAGGAAAAGGGTCCAATGGAGACCCAAAAATCATGAGTACAAGCTGGTAACTCACAACGAAAGTCAACACGAGCATGGATAAGTATGGAAGCAACATGGTTCCCCTAGTACGAGTGTTGCAAGTGAAGAAATTAGATTTTGAAGAGGGGGGTGGAGAGATGCTTCTTGGCCAATATGTGTCCTGGTGAAGTATCAAATTACTAAAAACTAACAGATACCCTTTTGAGGGCTTGGTGAGATCTTTCCAATGGTATAAACGGTTCGTCAAACTGAGCTATGGTTTGGTCGCAGTAGGTGAAAGAAAAATCAGGGTTTTTCTTTTAATAAGGCATTTCCCTTCCAAATTCACTCATTTGCAGGTGCAGTTGTGGTGAACGTAGCGAGGAGAGGAGGCCCTAAATCTTGTGGTGATCGGAGTAGACAAACCGACAATTGGAATTTGAGATCTATCAGTTGTAGGTAAGATTCCTAATCCTACTCTTTCATTTCATTGGGTTGAAAGTTCAGTTTAGGTACCCAGAGCTCATGAACAGGCCAGATCACACTTCTTGGGGTCTATCCTGTGTCCTGGGTAGCAGGTACTAGGTAGAAAACTATGACATGTCCAGGAAATGACCCGGAAAGCACAACCTTTCAGAGAAAGGGTGTTTTAGTGTTGTTTTTGGCTGAGATCTGGGGTTTTCTATGATTGAGGGGCATAGATGACCCCAGTCATGTTGTGTACATTCCAAAATGTATTTAGAAAAAGGGGAATCTAAACACATTTTGATGATGCGGTGTGCCATTTGTTTTTGTTATGGGTATGAAATTTTGAGAAAGGGAATAGACAATTACCAATCTCTTTTGGTACTTCATATATGAATCAAATGGACTTTAAGGTTTCCAGGTTGGCATACATGGTGTTATTATCCCAAAGAGAGGATTTTGAGATAATGAACTAATGTTCTCCCAACAAACCCATAGTTTGGACAACCACAATGTCTATGAGATTTGGTTGTTGATGTAATATGAAGGAATGATGAGGGGTATCATTCCTAGAGTGCTCTGAAGTGATATGGGACTCTAGAGGTTCTTCAAAATGTAGAATAATAATGGGACTAGATTTGACATGACTAGAGGCACTAGGAGAGTGGTGGAGAAATATTTCTCCTAGGTTCTCAAATATGGGTGCCCCCTTACCCAAACATTTGGTGTCAATGTAATGGCCACAAGGTGCATGTCGTTCGAATGCATGAGCTTGATGTAAGGAGGGAAAGGTAAAGTCAGGAGTGGTCGCTACTTCCACAATGTCGTCATCATAATAGAAGATGGGGTGACTGATGGAAGAAAGACCACCTGACACGGTGAAGCTACCTTACTCCTCATTATGAGAGGAGATGTTCGCGTGCGTATCGTCGCAAGGGGTGACAAAAGAGTGAGCAAACAAAGGATCTACCGATTTTGATACTAGGGAGGGTGCAGAAGAGAGGTCGGGTGAAACATCAGGGGAGGTCTCATCGGGGACTTCCGACCAAGGTCCCGTTATCTCAACATCATAATGGGAAAAATCAATGGGAGCATTCGTGTCCTCTGGTGTTGTCGAAGCAAGATGCAAAATTAAGGGAGTGGTTGACTTATTGTGCTTGGCCTCGAATTGGCATAAGGATTCTAAAGAGAAATGATAATCTTCGAGGTGAGGAAAAACATGAGTGTAGTGGCCATGGAAATCACACAATGCACAAGGGTGATTTCTGTGTAATGGTTTGAGTTTTGGGATTGAATTGGGTATAGTGACATATACTTCTGGGATATCAGATTCTAGAAACGTCTCATTGACCATGGACTTGAGGTAAGGCAGCTCCAGACAAGTATGGGTGGCGTGGCCAACAATATCACATAAAGCACACTGAATGGTATGCTTTGGAGGCCGAGAAGGGGCGGGATTTGTTGGGATAGCCTTTTCCTCTGATGCCCCCTTGCGAGCTTTTCCCTTCTTGCCTGAAGAGGTCACAATAGGAGGTGGTTCTTCTTGAGGTGAATGAGGCACTATTGCAGCGGGAGAAGTCATAGGGACCAGTTGAACCAGGGTCAAAGCAAGATAAGGTTTATGGTGACTAGGCGGGGTAGCACCTGGAGGATCAAGGTACCAGACATGAATCCCAAGGGTCAGGTTAGGAAGAGAGAGGGTGGCCATAACAGTTTCTGTCTATACTCCTTATGGGGGAGCTAGGAATGGTATCTGACCAAAGGGGTGATGACCAGGCGGGTCGGCTCCAAAATGGTTAAGGCCTGGGGGAACCGATCTAGGAGGGTAAAGGGGCTCACGAGTACCAACTGAAGATGAAGGGCCTGGAGAAGAAGGTTCAGAAGGTTGATCAGAGGACATCCTGAAAATCCGGTAATTGGGGGAACCAGATGAAAGAGGTTGAGTGGCCACCTGTCGTTCAGGTGGTTGGGTAGCCACAAATCCCTACTGAGGGAAAGGATCAGTAAGCACAACCAGTTGACTATGTGCAGGGCTGGGAGGAATGGAAGGAATGGCTTGTTGTCCTCTCAATGTTGCTTGAGACTCCCATAGCCGACGCATCTATGGTAGAAGGGGACAATCATGCGTATAATGACCATAAACACCACAACACGAACATGGCTTATTTGTACGTAGAGGCCTGTCCTGCTTGGGCTGAGGGCCTTGTTGCTGGTTTGTAGTGTTAGGAGAATTACCTTGATTAGGTCCATAATTACCAGAGGCAGCTTCATTTTGGTTGCCTTTCCTCTTCCTTTTTGAAGGAGGAGGATTAGTCGTGCCCTGCTGTGCGTATACCTACCCCGGAGGGGGTGGTGATTGCTATTGCGGGCGTTGAGAAGGCAAGGGAGGAGGAGGTGCTGATGCTGGAGGAGCTGGAGCACTAGGCTATGAATATGAATAATAAGGAGGGTGGGTAGCAGTGTGGTAAATAGGAGGTTGGGTAAAGGGAGGAGGCATGTTGTATCCTAGATACGTGCTACCGGGAGGGGGAAAAGTGTCGGAGGTGCTGGCCCCACCCTGAGAGAAACCATAGCTCATGGGAGGTTGAGCATACAGATTAAAGAGAGCTCCAACGATACCGTCGGTGGCGTGAGATGTCCCCAGTGCGTTGGCACCACCAGGTCTGGGAAGATTAGGTAGAACGACATAAACATAACCCGAATGAGCATAGATTAGGTCATATTTTAACGCAACTTGGAGAGCGGATTCTTCGGTTTGAGGAAAGTGCGATGCAACGTATTTTCCAATAGGCAGCAAGAGAGTCCTAAGGAACTAGTCCATGTAGACATGGTCTTCGAAGGGAGGGGCTTGACATAGGCTCCATCTTCTCCGCCATTCCTGAACATGGTTGGATAGGCAGGTTGTAGATGATTGACGGAAGGAGGTCAAGAGCTTGGTCATAGTGTCATAACGAAGGGGGAGTTGGAAATAAGACAAAAATGCCCGGGCAAGAGTCGTAAAGGTGGTATGAGAGGAAGGGCCTGATCAACATACCACTTAGAAGCTTCACCAGTAAGCGTTCGTTGGAACAACCGAAGATGGACAGAGTCATCGGTAATGGAATTGGACCAACACCACATGTGGAAAAATCTAACATGATTTGAGGGATCTTTTCCAGCAAGACCTTCAAAATTTGGGATGTCTGAAGGGAGCTTTGTTGGCATAGCAAGCCAACTAGCTTCATGGTGTATAGGGTCATTTATCCACTGGTCAAAGTCGGGGAGGCTAAGGCCTGCCATGAAGGGCAGCAGGGGTGTAGCCAGGGTAGTGTCCGTTGCGGTCCCACTAGTGGTATTCCCGGCAGGGGGGCCAGGATTACCACTAGCATGAGGTCCTGCACCAGACATAGTGAAGGTTTCAGGGGGAGAACCAAAGGCGAAACAAGAAGGAGAACCTGAAGGACCAGAAGAAGAGTCGGTGTGCGGACTCGGTGGGGGACTAACTCGAATCCTATGTGGAGGAGTAAGTCTTTCGACTGAAAACTGAGGATGAAGGCCAAGAAGTCTCCAGGATGAATTCCTTGGTGGTGAAATGGTAACGACACAAACACGGCACAAAGGAAAAAGAGACCAAAAAAGGAAGAGAGGTGTAGGATCAACTGATTACAATGTCGAAACAAGGGCAGAGAGGTGCAGGATCAATTGATTTCAATGTTTTAGATTCTTTGATTGGCGGTGGTAACCAAGCCCTTTTTCACTTAGGGTGTGTGTGTAAAAGTGTGTAAATTTTAATTTTTAAACCAGACATTTGTAAAGAAAAAGAAAAAATGTGTTGTAGAGCTGTAAATAGACCTGCAAATGACATTATATAGGCCTGCAAAATAGCAAATAAACAACTAACAATGTAATAATCTAAACCCAAGGAGGTGGGTCTCTCAACAATTAGTCTATAGGTGAAAAAAAAACTAATCTAAGCACAGTAAAAAAGCCTCATAGATCTTGGGTCAAGAGGGACAGAGATCTAAAAGACAAAATCTGCTGAAAAGTGGTGCAGACAACAACAACAAATCAGAGGAAAATTGTTGTAAACAGAGGTGTCGAAAGGCTATCTCTAGGAGGGAAGTAGAGTGCACCCTAAAGGAAAACCCAAACAAAGCTAAAATAGAATATTTGGATGGATAACAAGCTGATATGAAATGGATCCGAAGATGAGGTATCAGATCTGAAAAAATGGCTGAAGACTCTGAAATTTCAGACAACCTGCAACAACAAACACTCTTCCACAAAAATTGGAGGGTACTGAAGCCCTAGGGGGCTAGGTTCCCACTTAGTTGAGTGAAACAAAAAAAGTACAGGTTCAAAACAGGTGGAGACAGAGGTCAGAAAACCCTGAACAGAGGCTCAGCAAAACCCATAAAAGTTTCAGAAAAATCCCTGCAGAAAGTCTAGGTCATAGTTTTTGGCATGTTTTCAGTAGAGGTCGCACTTGTTGGGCTGTAAAGTATGCCCTAGAGGTCCAGGTCACAGTTTTTGGGCAAAAAAAATGCAACCTGCACTTTAGGCACTCTCGATCGCAGGTTTCACAAAAAAATTTCATCTCAGCTACGGCTGATGTCGTTCACCTACACAATGGGTCCGAAAACATGTGAAAGTTAGAATTTTTATCATTTTAGGGTTTTACGGGTTAAAAAAAACATCAAGAATAATCAAAACAAGGGGCTAAAGAGAAATCCTAGGGTTTGAAGCAGCTGGATATGCAAGGATCATAAAAACGACAATGGTCGTAATGGTAAACCCGTGTGGAGTCGCCAGTTGTTAGTATGAATCTTGATTTGAGGTGTACGAAAAAAGACCACTTTAGCTGTGCATAACAAACAGCCCTAACAGCAGAAATCACTGCTAATATCTTCAAATATGCAGTTAGATGATCAAGACAAATGCTGCAAAAATCTAGATCTAAGCATTAGAAGATATTAAATAGTAGGAAAATAAGATTTACTCCATAGATCCAATAGACAAGACAAGAATATATCCAATGAAATTTTTATTAATGGCACCTAAGAGGAAAACACAAGAGGGTGTTCCCTATTCTCCTTAGTGGGATGGGTTCTTGTAGTTCTTGTAGGGTGTTTATAATATTTTTGCAATATTTGGTCTAGCAAAGGGGGTTTGGGGTGGGTCAAACCTGCAATGAATTGTAAGGGGTAAAAAGAGTAGACCAATGGTCTGCAAACCATGGTTTTCAGACCATAGGATAGTGTAGGGTAAGGTGCTATAAGTATATGGGTAGATCGAGTCTAGAGGTAGGCTAAGATTGATTGATGCTAATAGCGAACTGGCCAGATCTGTTATGGGTTGTATTTGGTTAAGGACTCCAGCTGGTTGTGTGCACGAAGATCCTCAGCCCTGCTGTGTGTGAACCCTGCTAGCTATGTGCACGGGTTCGGAATTGGGTCTGTAAGTGGATTTTGGAAGCTAATGAATGATAAATCTATTTTATCGCATCTCTATCTTATATACTAGCTATGTTCATGATATTACGGTGATTCAATTTGTTGCTCAATATTGATGCGCACGTGGAGGCAAAGATATTACTGAGATATGATTAGTAATAGTTACTT
Organism: Pinus albicaulis; assembly: GCA_034641835.2. NCBI lineage: Eukaryota > Viridiplantae > Streptophyta > Pinopsida > Pinales > Pinaceae > Pinus > Pinus albicaulis. Next base: position 48,553 of record JAXQQM020083867.1, on the reverse strand, counting down.
ATTTATGCTATCAGTGAATTTATGAACTTCTCATTCTGCACGTATACTGTTAAAGTTTTTGCGATAATATTTCTTCTATGAAAGTCTAATAGATCTTAATAAGGCCGCCTCTATTAACTACCTTTCTCTCAGTGTGCGGAAACTTGGTTCCAAAACCCTCCCATACTACTTTGGGTGAGACCTTGGCTTGCACAAGCAGGTCATTGTCGAAAGGGCCAATAGTATAGGGGTTTGTTGGAAAACCTTAAATTTGAACCTGGGTCAGGACCCCTCAAGCAAACAAATGGTTATGTTGCCAGGACTGGGAGCATTTTGAGAGAAATAGGGTAATTCCACGAGGTCAGTGGCGGCCTGAGAAGTCTGAGCTTAAAGAATGGTTCGAGAAACAGATCCAGGAATTTTCCTTAAAAGAGAATCGAAGTACAAGGCTGACTTACAAAGACTGGCAAAACAAGTATATATTTACTGAAGTATATGAGATTTTATTTATAACCTTCACACACGAACTACAAGAGTGGTTAGAAAGGTTAGTGGAGTTCTAGACCTATGGGAAGAACGATTAGGTTATGCAGTGGACTCCTGAATTGATCCAACAGTTCGAAAGGGTTGATAAAAAAATCACCCCGACTATAGATCATTAGGTAGATAGTTTTTTTGGAGGATTTGTAACAAAATTCACAGTTGATCAATTCGTATCTTATTCTGAAGCTGAGCAGAGGTTCTTAAAAGGGTTTCATGGTAATTTTTTGCAAACGTTTCCACTACTAATTAAGATACTATTGTGAAAAAAGGTGTATTTTGCAGTCACACCACATGAATGACCTACAATCATAACGAAAATACAACCTAAAGTGGTAAATATTTCAGGGTTAACCAAGAAGGGGATAGATCAGTATATAGTCCCCTAGGAGAGCCGCGTACACACAAAGGAAATCGTCCGTAGGTTACCCCACTATCAAATCCATGAAAGGGCAAGAATTATCCTACCCCACCACCACCATCGGAAGAAGACATGGCCACGAACATGAATCTACCTAACTTTAAGGGTGTGGGGGACGAGGACATGGACCGATTTTGGTTCATAGCAGAATCAGTATGGACTGCACATAATTTTTCTAGCGATGATGTAAAAAGGGTGTAGATATCCCTAGCCTTTGAGGGAAGAGCCTTGGAATTTTTCATGGGGTACGTCGACCAGCACATAGATCTGTCAATACAAGAAATTAAGGACACCTTAAAACAACAGTTTCAAAAGAAGAAGTCCTACAGTCAATTGGTAATCGAATTGAAAGATTTCCAACAGGCACATATAAAATCAGTATGGGAGGCTAATCAGCGGCTGAAGAAAGTTATCAGGGATGGGGAGTTTAAGTACAAAGATAGACAACACAAAGAATGGTTTAATGCCATGTTATTACTAGACCTACGTGGACCAATGGGCCAGTAGACGATTGACACACAAGAAAAGTCCCTGGAAATTGCCATGAATCGAGAAGATGCACCAAGGGACGATGCCTAGTTTCGGGCGCAGTAGATCCAGGGCCAGTTGGAGGTGATGCACTTGGAAATAAAAAATACACAAAAATAACAGGGAAAAGAATCTGGCACAGACATTTGGTGCATACGGTGAAGAGTGTCAGGCCACACCAAGGATCAGTGTCCCCTGCTATTATACTGCATGCAGGCTGGGGGTCCAAACCCGTTATGCCCCAAAGAGGTTGCAGGACCAAGCAACCCCACGTTATGGTGTGCTGACTGTCAAGTATTTGGATTGCATGATACAGACCACTGCCCCCAACTCGATGCCTATGTCCCGGAATTGAAGCAGTAGTGGTGCAGATTCTTCTCATCTGTAGGACATGATGAGCACAACTATCGGACATATGATTTGATGATAGATAGAGGAAACCTGTATAGGGTACAGGCTAACCCATCCACACCACTGTCTCCCTCTGGATGAGGAGGCTCCCCAGCAAGAGGCCGAGGGGTGTGGGGCAGGGGGAAGAGGTGGAAGCATGGGATGGGGAAGAGGACAACTGATATGTTATAACTGTGGAGAGGTGGGACACTTTGCAAGGGACTATTTGAACCCTACATGAAAATCTTGCAAGTAATGTAGGAAGTTGGATCATGTGATAAAATATTGTCCTGTACTGATAGTAAATATGCAGGAAAAATAGCAAATGCCGACGCAGAATGTGAAAATATTTAAGGCAGAACCACATGATGAGGGACCCAGTATTAACATAATTACGCAGAGTGGCATGGCCATGGGAGGAGATGAGGAAAAAGCTATATCCAAACCACTTATCAGAAAATCCGTTGACAAAAGGGAAAGCTTGGACTTACAGAAATAAAAATAAACCTTCCTTGAAGCTGAAAAATAATTTACCAAAAATGAGGCATCTACCTCTAAGACCCCAACAGACCTGAAAGCAGATGAAGAAGTGAAGCCATTCCTACAGGCATGTATGAAGTTACTACACAACCAGAAGGTAGTCGAGAACCTCCAAGCATTGATAGAAAACTGCGCTGAGAAGATTGCTCCACCAACATAAGTGCGAGATGTTAACAAACTTTATAAGCATAAGAAGTGAACTGGTCAGGAAATGCGGCTAAGTGTTCAGATTGGATATTATGAAATGGATCAGGTCATCCTTGACCTTGGATCCGATGTGAATGTCCTTCCTAAATAGACTTGACAGAGGATGGGAGAGCCCAAGCTGGAATGGTCTACTATACAGCTCCGCATGGCGAACCAACAGAAGATCATACTACTAGGAAGGATATCAAAGGTTATGGTAGACATCGCAGGGGTTATGGCATATGCATATTTTGAGGTGATTCAAATTGTAGATGGTGCGGACCCTTATCCTGTGCTTTTAGGGTTGGATTGAGCTATAGACATGGGAGGTATTATCAACTTAAAAAGGTGAACCATGGTTTTTGAAAATGAGGGTACGCGAGTAATAGTCCCTTTATATCTTGTAAAGGGTGAGTAGTATAATGAACCAATGCATGAAGAGGATGATGTTGATCAGATATACAAGCTGACTACCTAGAATGAGGATTGGATCAGCCCTACCACTGATGATGTGCTCTGCTGGGAGAAGGTAAGCGAATGTCTCTTTAACTCAGGCAGGGAGATAGAAAATTGGCAGAATCAGTTGCATGATGTATTTGTGCTATGATGCCTGAAGATCACAAAGAGCTTCTAATGCATCTCCTCATAGGTAAGAGAGCTGCCCTATTTTGATGATTCTGGTAGTGTTAGGGTTTTTCTTAGAGCATTCGAAGCAGAAGTCCCCAGGGAATGAAGGATGTGGGCGGTTAACCTAGCTATGCGTGCGACCCCTGCGTAGTGGTGGGAAGCTCATAAGGGGACTTTCCAGGATTGGGAGGAATGTTGTAGAATGTTGATCCTATGATTCAAACCTCCGGTCAACCTATGTATGGAGATTTTCCTCGGCCGCAGGGACCCACACAAGCACTTGTCATTATGGATGGAAGTATGATGCGAAAGGACTTGGGATGAATGGGTCCACATGTTTATCCATGCCTTGGGACCTATCCCTACCACGTGGTATTTGGATGCCGAGCTACATCAGCGCAATCGCCATTGGGATACCATGAGGGAAGAATTTTTGGGGACATTCAGATTAGTAGGTGGGACTGAGAAATTAGACGAAGCCCTCCAGGACATAGATGCTCTAGTGTTTGATTTAAAGTGACCTCGCACAGAATGTGGGGAACCATATTGGGATGTGCAAGACTAGCAGCATAGGGAGGTGTGAGATAGGCGTAGGTGCTACGTCCAATGGACAAACTAGCCATTCGGACGGAGCGGGAGCATGGAAAACCATGCTCCCCGATTAATGACATAGGTAACTGGAAATTAATGAGGTGAATTATGAGGACTTTCTACCATCTTCGTAATGATGGACAAAAATTATGTGTCCGACGACCATTTCTCTATCGCTGATGCTATAATTTCAGGACTGTTTGTTCTACGGGATTCAATTGTTTCTCATGTTTGCCATACCTTGGCCTCTCTAGTATATACCATTGTTTCTGTCTATCTGCCAGCCACATGACTGAGCAAGCTCTACTGTCTAACCGTAGCCACGATGAATTCATATTTCAAGCAAGGATGACCGCTACCGACCCAAATGCGCCTCTGCCTAACACAACGTCTGAAGAAATAGGTTCTGATGAGGTCCGAGAAGTCACCCCTTCAGTAGAAGAATTTTTCTGAACTTTAGTACCTTGGAAGGGAAAGGGCAAGGCTAAATAGATGAAATGGGCCGGTGGGAAGCCTCGTACTTCCCCTCGAATTTGGCATTCCCCTTGGAAGGTACCTAAGAAGCGATTTCCCACTGCACCCCCGAACCTGATGGCACTCGTGGCAAAAGACCTGCAGGTGACTCTGCTAACCTGGTTACCCACGTATGTTTAGCCACGCAGAATGACAACTTGTATTCCCAATGAAGATGTCATTTGTTCCTATCTTCAGATGCCTCTGGTCCTCAAAGAAGTGCCCCAGTAGTGAGATATGTTTGGAAAGCTTCCTAACATAAAGTTCGATGAACATGACCTAGGGAACTTGGAAGATTTTCCTTCATTAGATCCACAATTTTACTTGGAACAGGTGATCAAAGATGGTGTGCCCAAATTTGAGCCAATGCTTTCGGTCACGGGATTAGCTGGGGCAGGCATCCTGAACTTGCTACGCCTTCCTCATTTTGGATGATATAACATAACCAGCCTCATTTTTCGCCAAATGCTGGGACTTGTCCAAGATGGCTACTTGTGGCTCCAAGGCTGCATACCGATCAATGCTTCCCTTGTTCACCGCATCACAGGCCTCCCTATGAACGGGCCAGACCCTAGGGATGGAATGGGAAAGAAATTTGAGAAACATACTACCGACACTGTCTGGAAGAAGTAGAGTGTCACACACAATAAGTGGGGCTTCCTCATTAATACCATCCAGGACCCAGGGACGCGCATGGGAACTTTACTTCTTGTGTGCAAATTGATGCGGAAATTTCAAGTCGCAACTATCCCTCCTCACGTAATTCAAATCACTGGCAAGTGCAAAATAGGAGTCTGCTACAATTGGTCCGAGTACCTGGGGGAAGAATTTCTCAACAATGTGCACAAGGCTTAGGAGTAGGGAAAATCATTCTACTACTCGTGGCTGATCTTGCTAATCATCTTAGTTGCTTAGGATACCTCGAAAGAAGTGGTCTTTCCCCCTCTGGAGGATGGCATGTGCAAAGGGGCGGGGTTTTCCAATCTGTGGGACTTGAATAACCCCAAGCGGGTGGAGGAAAATAAGTTCTTCTGGACACTATACGATGGAGCTATCTATGCGACCATTGACTCCCAACCATGCTTGTCCCCAGCTATCTATGACAAGTATAAGAAAATAGTGACATTTCAGATAACCATGCACAATGTGCAAATTTGGGTCCAAAAAGCTCACACTTGGCATAATATTCCATACATGACTACCGAAGCTAAAATTGAACAATTAATCACCACTTGGCCGCCAGAGTGGAAGGTCATAGCTCTACCAACTACCCTAGACAAAGCAGGTGCATCTACCCTCCCTCGCGCAGCATCCAAGCATACCATTCCTCTCAGTCCAACAGTAGATTTTATGCCTCCAACATCCACGTGTAGGCGACACCAAGAAGCACCACTACAGATCCAGGACCAGACTCCCCACCAGATCACCATATAAGTGATGTCGATGATGATAGTACGTCTGTTCTTCACACCCTTAAGCAGCCCCATGAATTGTCTCAACGACCTAGAAAAAAACGTAAGGCCACTAAGATCTTCACCACCACGGAAGTTACCCTCATGAAGGATGACCTTGATCAAATTGTTGATGTTGTCACCACCACATTTTTTTATCGATGGAATATTTGGGAAGAACAACACAAGATTAATGTAGATGTTTTACAAGCTAAGCTACAAGCCCTCCAACTCAAAGCCGACACACTTCAAACAATCATGGATCAATAAAGGCAGAATCAGGCGAGCGTAGATCAAGCGAGGCAGAATCTTGTGGGCTCACTGGCCCCCGTTATAGCCCTGGACACTATTGCAAATAGCCAAATCTGCCCCCTCCTCGGTGCAGCCTTTGTCCTGGAACCCACTGAATTGTGTTCCCAAGTCCAGGTATGCTCCTCCATTGGCCTTGATGTTGGTCTATTAGTTGGTGTGCAGCTGAAATAATTGTTGACTGCTTTCACAAGTGAAATCTAGCACCATGAACTCTGAGTACGGCAGCACCTTAGTGCAGCCGAGTAGAATATTTTAACCCAGGCCACCGAAGTCGCTCAAATCCAGGCTGTACATGTCGCCACCATTGCGCAGCAAGCTGCCCTCGAACAACTAATCAATAGGCTCTGTGAGGACATGCCCGAAGTCATTCCTGCTTCCACTGAACCCCAAGCTAATGTCGAAGGTTTGTTCGCTGCCCTGAAGGCATCTTGGATCGAGGAACAGGTTGCCAAGGCTGAGTTTGAACTTCATCTCACATCTTTATAGGCCAAGCTACAGCCTGATACCCCTTCGGAGGTACACACCTAGCGCACCACATTGGTTATAGAAGCCATGAACACTATCACAATGCAAATTAGCCAGGGTGTCACTCTTATTGAGAAGGCTATGGAATTATGGTCCCAGGTACAACACGACCCTCTCCTCCGAGAGATCGATCAGGATTTAACTCAGAAGGAGCAAGACTTTGAGCAGTTGGAAGCTACGATGTCCACCCTTGTTCCCACCCAGCACTTAGCCTGTCTTTGGACCAACCACACACTTTGCACTGAAATTATGGGGCTATGGCACAAGAAATAGGTTCTTTGTGACCATCTCACACTATGGTCGGATGACGCTCTCAAGTTATCGCGAGACTTAGACGGGGTAGTGAAACAATTGAAACAGTATCTTGACAACGTCACTGCTACCATAGAAGTACCAACCTCATAGAAATTGGTTGAGATTGCGAAGACTATCGCCATCCAGAGCCTCCTTATTTTAACTCCACTTATTGTCGTGATGGAGCAGCTCAAGGACAGCATGAAGACCTCACCGACTCTATGACTTGGGACGAGTCACAAGATTGTGTTGGGGGACTGTTGGAACGGGGGTTCCTAGCCCTAATTTTATCCAATTTTGTAATATTTTTATAATATTTGGTCTAGCGAAGGGGGCTTGGGGTGGGTCAAACCCCCAATGAATTGTAAGGGGTAAAAAGGGCAGACCAAGGGTCCGCAAGCCACAGTTTTCAGACCATAGGATAGCAGAGGCTAAGCTGATATAAGTAGATGGGTAGATCGAGTCTAGAGTGTTAGTCATAAGTATTTTTCACCTGTTTTAGATGAATAAATTCTTTGTCTCAGATTTATAGAAATCAAAATTCAAGAATCATTGTGTCTTCTAGAAATCTCCTCAAAGAGAAAATTTCCATTATTTCTTGTAATATTCCGAACTTTGAACATCATACTTGGAATATTAGAGTCCTTAATTTTCTTAATGAATTAAAGTAAATAAAAGGGTGGAGGGACCCACAAACCCCAAAGATGAATAATATCCACTTTTGTGTGTGAATGTGGACTAATTAAGACTAGATCTGCAAAATGAGGTAGTTGAGCAACTAATAATGTGAATGAGATTGGAGATCATGTCTCATTTAATGAGAAAGATCATGGAGGGTTGATTTAGTCAACTAAGATCTTGAAGATGTCAAACAAAGGGATCATTGAGCATTCATGACCAAGTGATGGAAGATCATGTGCAAATGAAGCACACATGATGAAGGAGGTGTACATTGCACCTAGACTTGTTGGTTGATTTGTTCAAACAGTGCAGTCCCACTTGGAGGATCTTATCCACATGTGACTGCGTAGTTGAGATTAGGGCCAAGGCTTGGGAAGGCTCAAACATTATAAAGGAGATGAAGGCAAGGGTGAAAGGCATATTGGATTATTCGATGTATGATCTTTTAGATTTGGAATTGTCAAGTGACATTCCACTGCATTCTTGGGCTTCTTAGCAGAGATTGCAAGCACTATTTAGCACATGGTGTTCCCGGGAAAGAATCCCACCTCTTTCTTTGAGTAGATATCGAAAGAGGATTTCTCTTCATTCTACATGATGCATTGGTGCCACATCTCTTCTCTACTTTCTGCAGAACATTCATATTCATAAATATGTAGATTTCTGAAGATCAGTTTGGAAGGTGGAAGTTGTCTTTGGTATTTCATCTGGAGAACAAGGTGAGGGATTATTCCCATCACTTGGGCTTATATATTAGCACTCCCAGAGCCACATTTCAGATCTGGCATGAAGCCAAAAGGTTATTGACCTCTTATCAGTAGTATTTCCATCAGGAATTACGCTGTCCATATTGAAGATCTAAAAGGAGGAAGGAATTTGCTAGTACTTAAACTAGTAGTTCATTCCTTCACATTGCCATTAGTCTTACCATCATCCTGGAGCTTATTGTATCATTTTTCAGTAGGAAGAAGGTCTCTCTTTCCCTCATAGCGCAGTTTCTAGAGGCAGTTGTGTTGTAGCAGCAACAACCATCATTGGAGGATTGAGAAGCTAGATCTAGAGCTTCTAGCTCATAGATCTAAAGAAGGGATCAACCCTTCAAGCATATATCTGATCTGATATCATATTTCAGCCATATATTTTTCAAATCTAGCTTTAGATCTATATTTCCCAGCAAATCAAGGATCAAATCCTAGGGAGGTAATTTTCCAATGTTGCAGATCTGGAAAATCCTTTCTGGGTTATCTTGGGAATCCATCACATTGGCCAGATCTTGAATCTTGGCATCATCAGAGCTCCGGATTCGAGTAGATATGCATTCTAATTTTCAGCTTGCACCTATATGCTCATGTTCAGTTGAAAGGACTGCGCATTATTTACTTCAGTGCCTCTACAGTTATGTTGTACCTGTTGTATGCATGTTTCAGGGTGATCCTAGCTCATCTTTTTGGCTAGATCTACCTACATTATGTACTTGTGTAACTGAATCTTCTCCAATATAATAAAATGTCTCAACCTCTCTATAAATTATGATTTTGTCTCAAGATTTATTGTTTACTTAGTTGCAGATATTATATTGTGTTTTAGTATTAATACATGTTCCCTATTTGGGATATTACATCCCTCCTCTCTGTTCAAGCATGGAAAATCTGTTTATCCAGATAAAACCCAATCCTGGACTAGTGTCCCTCACTCTCTCACTATTTTTCACCCTTGCCTATAATCCTCTGTCTCATTTTTCCTAAGCCTTCTATTTCTCACCCCTTGTCTCGCCAAGTCAACCAAACATTTTCCCCTGTTCACCATGTACCTCAAGCAATGGTGTTTTCAAAGGTCCTTTCTAAAAAACCCTTTGAAATAAAACAATATTTCTAGCTGTCTAGGATGGTGGTGCATAGGTAGAGTGTCCAAACCCTGTATCTTCATTCAAAACCCTGATTCAAACTTTCAGTCAGAAACCCCTTCTAAAACCTTGCAAATAAGTCAATTAGGTTTCCTTAGGTCATGCACCATCATGATTCTCATTTCATTGTTTCCATAAGAATTCAAAGATGAATTCAAGAGAGAATTGAGTTGAGGTTTATCATTATCTAAAGATGTACTTAAGAAACCTCCAAAGGCACCCTCTTGATCCATCAACAAATCTGCAAAGCAATAGACTGTCATATCCAAGAATTTCTGAAGGAATGACTTGAAGATTAGTCTAAAGAAAAACAGATGCAAAGAAAGACACCTAAGAGAGTTCATGATGTCATTTGCAGTTGATAAAAAGGTAAAATAAGTTGGAGGCTCTAGGGAAGAGCAAGAGCTCATAATAAGTGGTAAAAGTACTGCTCATCAAAAGGTCTGTGTAAATTTCAAAAGGACATTGGCATATGAGCAACATGGCACATTACAACAAAGAGATCATTGGAAAGGATTTTGGCCTAAATCATGAAGATGGTAAAGGGATAGCTACCCTTTGCCACATTTCTACAACAAGACCAAAAAAGTTATCAGATGAGCCCTAAAGTAAAGATAAAGACTAATACCAAAATCAAGAAAGAAAATCACACTCATGAAGAAAGTAGTAGGTGTGTTTTGGTTGAGAATGCAAATACATGACTGATTTGACCAAACAGTGAAAAAAAATTTGGGCTACAAAGGCTAAATATTTCCTCCAACCCTCCAAATAACCATTGTAGAATTTATTGAGCATTAGAAGTGAATTCAAATATATATTCCCTTTTAAAATAAAAACTCTGAAGACAACCTTGTTTGTCTTACTGGATATCCCTAAAAGCTAAAAATCGAGATAATGAGAAAATAGGCATGATAAGTGGAAAAGAAAACCTCATTCATCAACAACAGAGGATTCCTAACTATTTTCCAAGATTGGTTAAAAAGACACAAACTCCACTGGATCAAAAGACAAATTTAGAGGTCTAAAGGTCAAAAGAATGAGATTTTTGGGAACTGTGTGCTATTGCACTTGCTAACACTGGAAAATCGTACAGCAGAAGACCACATCAATTAATGTCAAGCCTAAGGATTTACAGGACAAGAATACATTATGGAATCAAGAAGTATTTAAAATATCTAAGGTTTTGAGAAAATCAGATTTGAACTAGTCATAAATGCTCAAATGCGCGCGTTTTCCTTCGAGAAGAGCGCCTTCTGCGTGCCCTTTTGCCCGATAAGTGCACATTCTTGGAAATGGAAAAAAGTCATTTTCCGAGACCACAACAAGCAAAGGACAATTACTTCTTATGTGAAATCTGCCTAAGGACAGCCACCAGCACCTCCTTAGACATTATGTGAGCACACAATGGAATCACACCTCTCTCTTGGGTCACCATCCATCATGTACCAAGGGAGGGAAGGAGAATTTGAAGCTCACCTATATAAACCCACCAAGAGATGAAAAAATGGTGCTCACAAGGTTATGCTAGTCAAAGTTTCCCAAGCAACACTAGCATTGTGAGTGACCCGGAGCTGGAGCTAAAGAGGACTCGATAGTTGGCCACCCAACATCTTAGTCCACAACAGCAGAGAGAGAGAGTTGGATTGCATTAGAGGCAAAACTTGAAAGACAAACATCCTTGCATCGAGACCTAGAGCCATTTCCTAGGGGCCCTTTGGAAAGTGGGTAAGATTTTATTTTATTCCAAACATTCAATAAGAAGAGGCCATCGAGCCATCGTTTGCATTATTACTATTTGGAACTTTCTATATAGCTTCTTTTGTGATTTTAGTTTTAGTTTTTTAACCAGAGCATACTTCAGCATATTATTTCATTTAAGTTTTATGCTTTTTAGCTCACCCCACATACTACCTGTTACCAATAGTTTAGAGAGTAGACCACACTCTCTAAGCTCGTGTGATCTCATATGCCCGTGTGTCGAATCCACCACAATAGGATTGGCGACTCCACTGATGTGTTTCAAGTTTATGTGGTTGTGCCATCTTTTGCAGGAGACCCTTTATCTATGCTGGAGTGGAGCTAACAATCCTTTGACCCATATTGCAGTCCCTAGACTCACTGAGGTGATAGAATGAAGAAGGTACCTCCTAATATTTTACTTGCAGGACTTTTGCGCGCAGTTTTTTCACACAGAGGCACATTGCACGCATTCAGGAGTGACCTGTGCGCAAGAAGGCGCACTTGTCAAGGGGTTTTGCACGCAAATTGCAGAGAGATTTTTTTTTTCTATTTTTTTCATTTTTTCTACTTGTAAGTGTGTTGGGTAGCCCCTAATGTATCTACCAACACCTGTGTTGATACCCCACAGCTTTTGAGAACTGATTTTTTGCTTCTTTTCGTAGGCATTTAGTTAGTTTTCATTTAAGTTGGTTTTTGCAAAAAGTGTTCACATAGTTTAAGTAGGGGGTGAATTAACCATTGCTTTCTGAAAAATTTGTTTTTTTTGCACATTTTGGTATGCACACTTAGCTTAACTAGTCCAAGTAAGTGGCTCATGACCACACATGCATAAGCTAGTGTAGAAATTGTTTAGTTTTAATTCAATTTTTGCATTTAGGAAATTGCGGGACTAGGATTGAATCGCCAATTAGAGCAAGTAATATCTGTTGTATTTGCACCATTTGGTGACCCTAGAAAAGCATATGAACACTCTACATTTTTGATTCACCATCTCCCTTTATTCACTCACATAGACTAACTAGCAGGTTTTGGAAGCAGCCCATTATCCGCAAATGCTTTCTATTTGAGCAAGGAACAACGTCACATAGTTTAATTAGGGGAATTTTGTAAAGGATCACCGAAATCCATATGTTGAAATTATGATATTGTTCACTATACACTCACACACATTCACCCACTAAGAAAATAAAGCCACCTAAAAATAACTTAAATCAACTCACTAAATTCTCCCCATAGGGGCCACAAGAGAAATGATAGATTAAGTTAGGATCAAGGGGGTAGGCATCCAATAAGCCGCCTTGGTCACGCTTCACATTTGAAACATAGAAGCTGCATTTTTAGGGAGCTTTAAAATCCACCTATCAACCCATAGAAAAGAAAACCCAAGCGCGGAAGAGACCCGATTCAGAGGGGGTTAGGTTTAGGCATAGTGCGTGTGGTATCAGTTGGGGCTACCTGACCCGACTGATACTTGGTACTGTTAGCTGACTACCAAGAGGCCCAAGACTTGAACGCTCACATGGGACGGTGGTTCTTAGTGGCAAAAACTAGGGCATATTTTACCCTATAGGCGACGGTGCAGGCAAGCCCCAGACCCTCTACCCTTACCTTGGTTGATTCTCTTCGGCTGACTGGGGGCGTCACCAGCTCTTACGGGACGTTGTGCTAGCACTCACAAGAAATCCTCTCAAGGCCCAGTTACTTTTGAGTGTGTGAGGATGTATTAAGTCTTCTAGGATTTTGAGTATCACACGCAAACAAACAAAACCATTTTTTCTTGATTGATCACATAGATTAAGTTAAAGGAAAATTCATTTCATTTTCACTTTGTTTTATGTTTGTGGCCATAAATTTGTTGTGATCAAAGACTTGATCCCCTCAAAAAAAATTTCCAAAACCTAACATGTTCAACACTCAAACGGTTCCAATGGAACCTCATCGATCTAGGCATCTTTTGGACCTCCCCCCATTACCGAGAGGGGTTCCAGGTCTTTCGTTGTTTAGGTGTCAAAGACAGAATGTTGCCACAATGGTTGGTTCCTCCTTTCTTAGAGCAACCTTAGTTGGGAACCCTAGTCATTTTCCCAACACCACTTCGCACACCACTCCCCCATCGTCCCCTGGGGGGCAGAGGAGTTCATCCCATACGGGAAGCCAGCTAAATTCACAGCAGGGTACGTCACAGACTCACCCTTGTTCTAACCTAAAATTCGTGTCTTCACACGTTGCCATGGCGTCAACCTCCTAGTAACCCTTCTTAGCGGCATTAAATCTACCGATTTGACCAAGCTCACCAATGACCCCATCGCACACGACCCCAATTGGCCTCCCATGCCCATGAATCTCCCTTCAGGCATACCAAAGTTTGAAGGTAATCAAGCGGAAGACCAGGGAAATCATATAATGACCTTTCACCTGTGGTGCTCATCGAATAGCATCATCGACGATACTATTCGGTTGAGGCTATTTCAATGCACTCTCACAAGAGTGGCCGAAAAATGGTATATGGGGAAACCTCCTACTTCACATAGAACCTTTAGCGCCCTTGCTACCGCGTTCCTCACATACTTTCAGTTGCCCATTCACCACGATTCGTGAATGGATTTACTGACGCATTTCAGACAATCCCCTTCTACCCATATTTCAGAACATCTCCATTAGTGGAGACTGTTAGCTCGCTGTAATTTGCTAGATTGATTGAGATACAAATTGACAAGGGAAACATCAAACCAAGCTTTAGAGCTCTAGGATATAGCCCTCCTAGTCTCAGAGAGGGATCTCTCAATATATTTGTAAGGGTATAGCTTCATGCTTTTCAGAGGTTGATTTTAGGCTAGATGTTAAGTGCAAGGTATTTTGATTGTTTTTGGTTGGGCATGATACTTTGATAGATTTTAGATAGGAAACATGGAATACTATTAAGTCATTGGGAAATGGAGTCAAATAAGGTCCAGATAATTTTATCAATGGAGTAAAGAGCTTTTGCAAGGCAATTTAACTTGGTTGGTGGATCTTTAAAGTTGTGAAGGATTTATGAAATGGACATAAAGGTTTGAGAACAACAAAAAAATAAAGGGTTGATACAGAATCCTTTATATACTTGTAAGCTGGGGGAATTAGAAAAATGATAAGAACAACAAGAGAATCAAAGGCTTAAGCAGAACCTAATACATTTGATTTCAGACTGAAACAGATAATTAACCAAGACAAACATTCAGATAAAAGCTTAGGAAGGTAAGAAACTTATCCAACTTTCAGAGCTTTTATCATCTAGAGTAGGAAAACATTTAAGATGCACAAGTAACTATATCCTTAGAAGGAGAGAAAACTCTAAACATCCAAAGTTATAGCTATAAGGTTTCCTTGAAGCAAATTTAGCTAAGTAAATGCAAAGAGCATGATTTGAAGAAAACCTCCTTGACCAAACCTAGACAAAGCTGCTTTAAAGAGATGATTCCAAGAACAGAATATTTCAGTGACAACAATATGCAGTGCTAACCATAAATCATAATTGATGTTAAATGATCTAAATTATTCAAGAAATGAACAAGCTAAGAATTTGTTAGAGAGCAATAAATGATTTCTCTAATGTATCTAAGCAGAAGAAAACATTAAGGCAGTGAAGGACAAACAGATTTAAGCTGTCATTAGAAACATTTCTTAATCTAAATTCTTTGTCCTACTACAACATAGCAAGATGGAAAGCATAATGGAAAGCTAGAAAACACAAACAAAAGAAAACTTTCACCCTCAACCAAGCCTATGGATCCTGCAAGCAATCCTTCTCTATCAACAAGCAAATCAAATCATGCATAGGTTCCAAGACATCAAATTTCTCTTCAAGAGCTTCAAAGGACTATGTATTATTCCATCTTTAATCATCAAAATCCAACGTTGACAATGAGTTCCGAAGGCAATATTTATACTGCAAATGAGGAGATGTAACTCTTCTAGGGTTGAAAATGTCATTAATTACAGAGTAAATTCTTTTTTGGCCTTTGAAAACCACGCGGGGCATAAGGTAAGAATATCTGCAGCTTCTCTCTGTTTAAATAACTTTGTATTAATTTATGAGATAAAGATAAGTGAAAAAGATTGACTTTAAGTCCTTATCTTATCTTTACAATAACTGTCCTGACAGTTTAAACTATATTCTTTTGTGTAATAACTACTTAATTTTCCCTTTGGGATAGAAAGTCGGCAAAAGGTGCCAGTTTGATATACCAAGGGAATAATTGCTCCTTTTGATGTATCCGATGCAGCTTTAGCCTAAGTTTCCTTTATTTTTATCATTAAACAGTGCTTTAAGGCTTAATTTTGCTTTTCAGTCTTCATAACGCATCACCGTTACCCCTTTCCCTTTATTCATTGCTTAAACTGTATTTTTTGGCCTAATTCTTCCTTTAGTCTTCATAATCCATTATATCGTTGTTATCTCCTTTCGAACCTTTCTAAACTTCTCTCATCTGTCTTTAACTGCATTTTCATCTTTAATCTTCCTTTAATCCTTTAATCTTTGTTTAACTAGCCTCACTATCTTTTCTCTGTTTTCCGTTAAAACATTCATTTATTTCTTAACCCTTTGGCCTTTATATTTCGGCCTTCTATCTTTAATCCTCGATTTAAAAGGGCTAATCTCTGTTTCGACAAACTTAATCTTTGATTAAGCCCTTCGGTCTCCTATCTTCATTTCTTTATCATTTCCTCTGACTGTTCTTCATTTACTGTGTGAAGGGGTTCTTTGATTGTATAAAAAATGCCTACAAAACATTGATTAAAACCTTGAATTTACACCCTGGAAGCTTCTATTCTATGTTATTCAAGCTTAAGAGGTGGTGACCTTCAGCCCCGTCCCTTTATGGATTGTGGAGAGGGTTTTCACCCTTTGAACCGCCATCGAACCTGCATAAAATAAACGAAAAAAATTATAAAACCCTGCGCATTGGATAAACTGCTTTGGAGGCTCGGTGGAGGGCGAGAGAAGCAGTGAGGAAGGGATTATGTAGCAGAGGGGATATCCATCGCTGAATCCTAAATAAACAGAGAAATTTTGAATTTAGGGCGTGGAAATGGAAAAGCGGTTTCGCAGAAAACCAAAAGTGGTTTTCGGGTAGGGGATGGGCGGTAAATGGTTTTGCCACGAGGGAACGTGATATAGTTTAAAGAGTGGCGCGTGTCCCTCTAAAAACTTCCCATTTCGCATTAAAAATGCTCGATCGATTCTTTTGGGAAAATGAACACGAAATGGTTTTAGACCGTCTGATCTGGGCAATCCAGATTGACGGCTGTAGATGAGTGCGAACGACGATGAGATGAGCGGAGGAAATACATGGTGGGGCCCAGTGGTGACGTAAGTAGAATTGGCGCGCAGTGAAAATTTCTTTGCACATGGTAAAAATTGATCTAGTGGGGGGAAAATGCAAGGATCAATATGAGCCATCGGATAAACAAGATCAATGGTCAAGATTGATCTCGGCGGGTCAGAGATTTAAAAGACAGTGGGTGAGGTCAAGGGGAAAAATGAAATTGCGATGAAGCGAGTGTTAGTATGAATATTTTGTCGAAGTGTACGAAAAAAGACCACTTTAGCTGCACATAAAAAACAACCCTAATAGCAGAAATGACTGCTAATATCTTCATATTTGCAGCTAGGCGATCAAGATAAATGCTGCAAAAATCTAGATCTATGCATTAGAAGACATTAAACAGTAGAAAAAACAAGATTTACTCCATGCATCCAATAGACAAGACAAGAATATATCAAATGAATTTTGTATTAATGGAACCTGGGAGGAAAACACAAGAGGGTGTTCCCTGTTCTCCTCATTGGGATGGGTTCTTGTAAGTCCTCATCACTTCAGATCTAGAATTCCTCTCTCTTGATGGTGTAGAAAACCCAGACAAAAATAGTAGAAAAATATGACTATGATGGTGGATCAATAGTCAGACCAAAATTTTATATCCAGAGTGATCTTTAGGCAACAAAAGGTGACAAATGAATGGGAAAACCCTTCTATTTATAACAAAATATTGGGTCATTCTAGTTCTTGGTGCATGATTAAAATAATATTAACCAAATCTAGATCCACCTTTTATGGAATATTTTATTATATTTGTTGGAGGGAAAAGGTATTTGACTTGGGTCAAATCCCTTTATTTGTAAATAATAAATAAATAAATGATTTATTTATTATTTTAAGGAAGTGGTTGAATGATAAATAAATAATGATTTATTTAATTATTTATAAATGATTTAGTCATAATTAACAAAGAATATATTTAAATAAGCTTTAAATAATTATTCCTAGAAAATAATAAGATAAATAAGGATTTATCTAATTAATTTCCTTGTTTTGGGTTAAATATGACTAGGAATAATAATTAAATTATTGTTTAATTAATTATTCCATGAGGAAAATCAAACAAATATAGATTTGTTTAATATTTCCCTTTCGGGTTTCTTGTTTAGACCATAAACAACCTAATAAATGTGTTTTATTAAGTTATTTCACATAGTGAAAGCAGTTTTACTTAGGGTAAAATTGATCTTACATGGTGTACTTGGGTCCATCTAATGATAATAGGTTAGATGACCAAAAAATGGTGTAACAGATTGCCCCCTAGCATGTGAGTGTTAGGAGAAAATTGTATGACCGAAGTACGTTGTAAGAACTGAATCACCAGACATCAAAAGGGAAGTCAGAGAGAGAAATGTAAGGTAGCCTAATGTGTTGGAGAACTAGACCCTGAGGAGACGAGACTTACAGGTGCAACAAGACTCTTTTTATGAGAGGGTACCTGTGCTAGAGGCGGCGAGGGAGGCATACCTATGCCCGCCGAGACAAAGTACAAAAGAATAGTGCGTCCAGTAAACAAGGGACCGAACTATAAAGTACATGTTGGCATAAACATGAGTCAGATAAAAGATATAATGATGAATCCCACATACCTGTTGTGCCTGGAATAACAGCCAGGACTTATACAATAATATCTAAGGACATGAGATACAAATATAACCCAAACGCCCCATATCAACGGGGAAGGGCTCGCAAAATCTGACTGATACATGCAAATCAAAGAGGTGTTGCAAGCGGCTAAGGCCAACATCATCAAATGTATGGAGTTGCATTGAAGGCTGTGAGGAAGAGGTCATCCGGGCATGTGGGGGGCTACCTGCAGGGCCACCCCCTCATGAGGGTTGATACATATCCCACACATCCGGGAATCACTGATATCAGCTGCTGCATCACTAAACCATCAAGTATACGGATCTCGATCATGCTGAAAGGACCTGGAGCTGAGAAAAAATCAAGTCAAAGGGAAATAAGGAGTCCCTTTGCCTGATCCAGGGCACCAAACAAGAGTGGAAGCTGGAACCAAGGTACACCACCCTCTAGACTTGTCTTCTGGAATGAATGCGCTGATGTCGACAGAAGGAGGTCCGCCATAGGTGAGGCAATAAGGGATCCTCAACTAAGGCATGACAGAAAATAATAGAGTGACTGACAGACTGACACCAATGATGAAGATGAAATGGGGGGTACTGAGTAGCAAATGGACGACTTCCCTTGTTAAAGCATAAAGAGCATGGATGACCTGGAAGCGACTAACACAATATCATGAGGGATAGGGGACAGTGTGACTGAAGGCCATAATGTACGACACGAGAGAGGGACCAAGCAATGAAGGATGGAGGACTATAGCGGGATATAAAGGGACTCAGGATAGACTCCATGAATGCGGTGATGAATCAACTCGGATGCTCTAATCAAGGGCGACTCGATGGTGCTGCCACATAGTAATGGTCGAATGGGGGACCATAAAAACATGAGTACAAGATGGTATCTCATGACGAAAATCAACACGAACAAGGACAAGTATGGAGGCAAGGTGGTGCCCCAAGTACAAGTGTTGTAAGTGAGGAAATCTGATTTGGAGGAGAGGTGAAGAGACCCTTCTTGAACAAAATGTGTCTTGGTGAAGTATCAAGTAACTAAAAAGTAACAGGTACCATGAGCTCATAAACAAGCCAGGTCGCACTTTTTGGGGTCTGTTCTACGACCTGGGTAGCAGGTACTGGGTAGAAAACTGCGACCTGTCCCAAGAAATGACCTGAAAAGTGCGACATGTCAGAGAAAGGGGATTTCAATGCTATTTTTGGCTAAGATTTGGGATTTTTATGGTTGAGGGGCATAGGTGCCCCCAATCATGTTGTGGTCATGCCAAAATGCATTTAGAAAAAGGGGATTTAAACACATTTTAATGATATGGTGCGCCATTTTTTTCATTATGGTTATGCAGTTTGAGAAAGGAAATGGAGGATTACCAATCTCTTTTAGTACTGCATATATGAATCAAATGGACTTTAAGTTTTCGGGTTGGCATACCTAGTGTCACTATCCCAAAAAGAGGATTTCGAGATAATGAACTGATGCTCTCCTAGAAAACCTATAGGTTGGTCAACAACAATGTCGAAGAGACTGGGTTGCTGATGTAAGATGAAGGAACGATAAGGGGTATCATCCCTAGAGTGATCTGAAGTGATATGGGACTCTAGATTTCTTCTAAATGTGGAAGAATAATGGTGCTAGAGTCGACACGACCAGATACACTAGGAGAGTTGTGGATAATTGCTTCTCTTGGTGTCTCAAATATGGGTGCCCCCTTACCCAAACATTGGGTATCAATGTAATGGCCACAAGTTGTATGTGATTCAAATGCATGGGTTCGATGTAAGGGGGAATAGATAAAGTCAAGGGAGGTGATTCCTTCCATAATTTCATCATCATGATAGAAGATGGGGTGACTAGTGGAAGAAAGGCCACCTGATGCGGCGAAGCTACCTCACTCATCATCATGAGAAGAAAGGGTCACATGTGCATCGTCAGAAGGGGTGACAAAAGAGTAAGAAGATAAAGGATCTACCGATGTTGAGCCCAGGGTGATCACTGAAAGGAGGTCAAGCGAAACATCAGGGGAAGTCTCCAAGGGGACTTCCACTCAAGGTCTCATGGATGATGATAGGTACAAAATAGTGGTAGCAGGCTCCGTCATCTCGACATCGGGAGGGGGAATGTCAATAGGAGCGGGTAAATCCTCAAGCTGACCTGAAGCATACTGCGCAAGTATGGGAGAGGCGGATTGATTTTTTTCAATCTCGTACTCTCGAACCACCTCTAAAGAGGTGCGGTAATACGTAAGATGGGGACAATGGTGGGAATAATGGCCATGGCCACCACACATAGCACAGGGTTTGTTGGTGCAAATAGTCTTTGGGTTCTTGGCTGAAGTCAAGGAAGAAATAGAGGTTTCAGGGACCGTAGACTCAGGGAATGCAACTTTAACCATGGGTTTAATATGGGGTAACTAGAGGCAAGTATGGGTGGCATGACCGATGACATCACACAAGGCGCAAGGCTTTGCGGGCGGAGGAGGGGTAGAGTCAGTCGAGGTAGCCTTATCTTTGGATGCCCCCTTGCGAGATTTGCCTTTCTTTCTCAGAGCTATCATAATAGGAGAAGGGTCCTGTTGAGGTATTGGTGGCACTATAACAACAGAAGAAGATAGGGGAACTAGTTGAACTAGTGTCAAAGCAAGGAAAGGTTTGGGGTGACCAGGCAGGGTAGCGGCTGGAGGATCAAGGTACCAGACAGGTATACCCAAGGTCAAATTGGGGAGGGAGAGGGTGGCCATGATGGGGACCGAATAAACTCTGGGAGGGGGAGCGAGGAAAAGTATCTGACCAGTGGGGTAATGGCCAGGAGGGATAGCTCCAAGATGGTTGAGACCTGGTGGAACCGACCCAGGAGAATAGAGGGGCTCATGGGTACCAGCTGTAGGAGAAAGGCCAGAAGGAAGAGGTCTGGCTGGCTAAGGCGAAGGGCTAGGAGCAAGTTGCGGTAGGCGAGGTTGAGGTTGAGGTTGCTGACTAGCCGAAGCGGGCCACTTAAGGTCAACCCGAGACGATTGCATCATGCAAACATTCGCTAAGATGGGATCAAAGACAGGAGGAGGGGGAAGACCAGGGAAGGTTCCAAGCAAGGAGGAGTCTTTGTAGACGCTGGGAGAGACACTGGTCAAAGAATTGATGGTTTTCTTATTTCCTATAGAAGAGATGGTCGACTCAAGGGAGGTCTGAGATTTTGGCTCATGATATGTCAACTGGTCAATGGTGACTATCTTTCCATTATGAGAGAAAAACATCTTGTGGTAGACCGCAGATGGGACAACAGACTTGGCATAGGTGTAGCTACACCCTAAAATAATGTTATAATCAATAGGGGTGTCGATGACTTCAACATCAATGCAAACAGTCTTGCCCACAAGAGTGATAGGACAATTACGGAAGAGGCTAATGGGCTGGGAGGCGTGGCCATCCCATGCACGAAGGGTGATGGTGGAAGGGGCCAACTCAGGAGATCCAAGTTGTTTCCAAACCGAGGCAGACATCACACAGGTGGATGCCCCCTCATCAATAATACACCGAGACACATTAGCGTTCCGGATTTTGACTGGGATTTGGAAAGCAACAAAAGCAGGAAGGGGAGGATGGTCTGACTGACGGGTGTCGAAAATAATCAATTGGTCATTAGCAGGATCTACAGCACCCATGGAAGATAGTAAAGCTTTGCTTTGGGAAGGGCACGACTGAAGGAGTTTCAATGTTGAAATGGCAGCAGGAGACTACGCCAAATAATCTACTATGCTATACGAATGAGCAGCTCGACCAGAAGCAGCATTTCGGCGTAATGGGCCCTTAGGAATCTTAGTATGAACCTCAAATTTGGGCTGAGGGATATGCAAGGGACCGTTGGATGTTGAAAGAGGCTCTGTAGAACCTGAAGAAGGTGACTCGGGGACAGACAGAGCAAGAGGCTTGGGGTACTGACGAGACTGAGTTTGAAGGTTAAAGTGGACGGGTAAAGGTGTATCAGAGTTCATCATGAGGAGCTGGTAATCGGAGGAACCAGAAGGGGAAGGTTGAGTGGCTACCAGTCCGTGAGGTGGTTGGGTAGCCACGAATCCTTGCTAAGGGAAAGGATCGGTAAAAACAGCCGGTTGAGTAATGGCCACATTGGGGGGAGCAGTAGGGGAGGCATGATGTCCTCGTAATGTGGCTTGAGACTCCCACATCTGCCGCATCTGTGGTAAAAGGGGACAATTGTGAGAGTAATGACCGAAAACACTGCAACACGAACAAGGCTTATTTGTACGAATAGGCCTGTTCGGCTTGGGTTGAGTGCCCTGTTGCTGGTTAGCAATGTTAGAGGCAATACCTTAAGGATTAGGTCCATGAATACCAGGGGTAGATTGGTTTGGATTTCCTTTCCTCTTCCTTTGAGAAGAAGGAGGATTAGTTGCGCCCTGCTATGTACATACTTGCCCTGGAGGGGGTGGTAGTTGCTATTGCTGGGGTTGAGAAGGCAAGGGAGGCAGAGGTGAAAATGTTGGAGGAGTTGGGGCACCAGGATATGGATAAGGATAATGGTTAGGTTGGGAAACATTGAGGTAAGCAGGAGTTTGGTCAAAAGGATGAGGCATGTCGCATCCTTGATACATGCTACTTGGAGGGGGAAAATTTCTAGAGGTGTTGGCCCCTCTCGGAGGGAGACCATAGCCCATAGGAGGTGGAGCGTATGGATGAGAAAGAGCTCCAAGACTACTAGCGTTAGGCCCTGGACCAAACATAGTGAAGGTGACAGGGGGAGAGCTAGAAGGAAAAGGAGAACCCAATGAATCAGAAGAAGAGTCAGAGTGCGGACTCAGAGGAGGACTAACACAACGATGGCGGGAAGGAGTAGGTCGACCAACCGAAAACTGAGGATGAAGGCCAAGAAGTCTCCAGGATATATGCCTTGGGGGCACAATGAAGATGGCACAAAGGGAAGAAGAATGACCAACAAGGGCAGGGAGGTGTAGAATCAAGTGATTACAATGTCGAAACAAGGGCAGAGAGGTGCAGTGTCAATTGATTTTAAAGTTAGGTTCTTCTTCACTTAGGGTCAGTATGTGGCATGTGTTAATTTTAATTTTTTAAACCCAGACGTTTTGAGAGTAAAAGAAAAAGTGTGCTGCAGAGAACAGTATATAATGTTGAAATAACAGAAAATTAACAGCAACAATGCATCGATCTAACCCAAGAAGGTGGGTCTCTCAAAACTACTTTAAAAAGAGGGAAAAAATCTATTCAAAACACACTAAAAAGGGGCCAATAGATCTAAGGTTGTGAGGGATAGGGATCTAAAGGAAAAATCTGTTGAACAGAGGTGCAGAAAAATAGCAAAGAGGCCGAGGCAAGGTTGCTGCAATAAAGGAGGAAATCAGCTAAAGGTAGAAGGGAAAAGGAGGTGACCCTAGAGGCAAACCCAAAAAAAACTAAATGAGGTGATTTGAAAGGGAGAAAAGCTGATCTAAAAGGGATTTGAAAGTGAGGTATCATATTTGAAAAGAAAAAGGCTGAAACTCTAAAAATTTAGACGGCTGAAACAACGAAAACTCTTCCACAAAAAGTGGAGGGTAATAAAGCCCTAAGGGGCTAGATTTCCACTTAGTTGAGTAAAATAGATCAGAAACAAGTCTAAACAGGCTGAGACAGGGGCTGGAAAACCCTAACAGAAGCTTCAGACAAACCCAGAAAAAAGTGCAGGTCGTAGGTTCAGACCTGTTTTCTGTCCAGGTCGCAGATTCTAGGTTGAAAAGTGCTTCCTAGGTTGCAGTTTTAGGCCGAAAAGTGCTTCCTGTAGTCCAGGTCACAGGTTTTGGGCCGAAAGTGCGACCTGTAGCTCCGAGTGTCTCGGTGGCAGATTTCAGAAAAAGTTGTCGTGTCAGTTGCGGCTGATGTCTGTTACCTGCGCAATAGGGCTAGAAACACATGGAAGTTAGAAATTTTAATGTTTGAGGGTTTTATAGGTGAAAAATGACATAAAAATAGAAAAAAAAAAACTTGAAAAGAAATCCTAGGGTCTGAAGTAGCTGGATATGTAGGAATATGAAAAACGACAGCGGTCGTAATTGAAAACCCGTGTGGAGTCTCCAGTTGTTAGTATGAATCTTTTGTCGAAGTGTTCAAAAAAATACCACTTTAGGTGTGCATAACAAACATCCCTAACAACATAAATGACTACTAATATCTTCAGATCTGCAGTTAGGTGATCAAGATAAATGCTGCAAAAATCTAGATCTATGCATTAGAAGACATTAAACAGTAGAAAAAACAAGATTTACTCCATGCATCCAATAGACAAGACAAGAATATATCAAATGAATTTTGTATCAATGGCACCTGGGAGGAAAACACAAGAGGGTGTTCCCTGTCCTCCTCATTGGGATGGGTTCTTGTAAGTCCTCATCACTTCAGATCTAGAATTCCTCTCTCTTGATGGTGTAGAAAACCCAAACAAAAATAGTAGAAAAATATGACTATGATGGTGGGTCAATAGTCAGACCAAAAGTTTAGATCTAGAGTGATCTTTAGGCAACAAAAGGTGACAAATGAATGGAAAAACCCTTCTATTTATAACAAAATATTGGGTCATTCTAGATCTTGGTGCATGATTAAAATAATATTAACCAAATCTAGATCCACCTTTTATGGAATATTTTATTATATTTTTTGGAGGGAAAAGGTATTTGACTTGGGTCAAATCCCTTTATTTATAAATAATAAATAAATAAATGATTTATTTTATTAGGAATTTTGCTTCTGTGATCCATAAATTGTGACTAAAGTCTTTCGGTGAAAATCACATGAGAACAGATTAGGTCGACGCGTTTCGAACTAGCCAGTGTGGTTCATCATCAGGAAAAGATGGAGAATCTGAACAAGTAACCCCTTTAAATAGAAATAATAGCTCTTACTAGCCGTTTGTAAAATAACGGCTAGTTTGACTCAAATAATAAAAATTAATTTATTTTATTTTAAAAGAAATAATTAAAGTTTATAATTTGAATTTTAAATATTTTAATAAAAATAATAATTATTAATTTAATATGTTTTAAAGAATAAAATCAATGTTTTCTATTTATATATTTCATAGAATAATATTAAATCATTTGATTTTTATTATTATCGAATAAATTACAAGTTAAAAATAATTAAATAATATTTAAAGTTTGAGTTTATATATTTTTATTTTATTTTATTTTTAATAATTAAATGCTATGAGATTCAAAACTTATCAAACAATTAACTTTTTGATTAAAAATAAATAAATAAAATAAAAATAAAATAAAATAAATAAATAAATAAAAATAAAATAGAATAAGGATAAAATTAAAGTTAAAAATCAAATAGATAAATAAAGTTTTAATTAAAAATGAAAATAAAATAGATAAATAAAAAATTTTAATTAAAAATAAAAATAAAAATAAATAGAAATAAAATGAAGATAAAATTAAAATGAAAATAAAGTAGATTAAAAATAATAATAATAATAATAATTAAATAAATAAATTTAAAAAAAAATAAAATTTTTGTAAAAGGAATTTAGGAATGAAGGGCAGGAATCCAGCTAATCATCCATCCATCATCTCTGTTGAGGTTAACCGGCCTCTTTTCAATTTCCAAGGCTTCTCTCAATTTACGGTGAAAGAAATGGTCAATCCTCACAATAACCTCAGCGTCTTCAATGCAAATGTGATGATTTGTTTATTATTTTAAGGAAGTGGTTGAATGATAATTAAATAAATAATGATTTATTTAATTATTTATAAATGATTTAGTCATATTTAACAAGGAATATTATTTAAAGAAGATTTAAATAATTATTCCTAGAAAATAATAAGATAAATAAGGATTTATCTAATTAATTTCCTTGTTTTGGGTTAAATATGACCAAGAATAATAATTAAATTATTGTTTAATTAATTATTCCATGAGGAAAATAAAAAAAATATAGATTTGTTTAATATTTCCCTTTGGGGTTTCCTGTTTAGACCATAAACAACGTAATAAATGTGTTTTATTAAGTTATTTCACATAGTGAAAGCAATTTTACTTAGGGTAAAATTGATCTTACATGGTGTACTTGGGTCCATCTAATGATAATAGGTTAGATGACCAAAAAATGGTGTAACAGTGAGGGTCATTGATCTAAAAACAGGATCAACGGTCAGGATTTAACTCCAGGGGGATGGGGGTATAGAGGAAACAATTTTGAGGTGTGCCCCCGCATAAAACCTTAGCCATCCAATCTGGAGAAGATCGATGGCTAAGATCTACTGCAGGGGGACCGGTGGTACAGAAGGATCTCACCAGCAGGGCGTATGGATAAGAGATGGAGGGCCCACCTTCATTTGCTTTTCGGGTTTTTGGTCTTTATACAAATATTTTGGGGTTTTTATATGGGAAAAGGGGTTTATGAGAGTGGCTGAAGGGATTGAGGGGAACCGTTGGATCAGGGAATGAACAGTCCAGATTTACTTCCGTGGATCAGATATTTGAGGAGAAGAGGGTCCAAGAAGGAGGGTTTAGAATGTTGTGATGCATGATGAGTGATGGGGCAATGTGCCAATGAATGCAGGCGGTCGGATTGTGATTAGATCGACGGTCAGGATTTCATCACGGGATTGCATCGACGGAGTATATGGGCATTGGGAGGTTGTGATATGCATTGGCGAAGGGCTGATGCGATGAAGCACGAACCATCGATATCGGAGAGAATGAACGGTGGAGATGGAATCGGGACTTCGCATCGACGGGGAATAAAGAAACTTGGATTTCCGACGTGCCGATGTGCCGATGGAGCGATTGGCTAGGTCACAGGGTGGGGTTTTATGGCGAAAAGGGGGCTAAGGCTAAGCCGAAAGGTGCTTAAAGCCTTAGGCTAAAAATGAGTGGAAAAAGGCCTAAAGAAGGTTTTTCAAGGGTTTTTTTAACTTTTTCAAAGGTTTTAGTAAGGCTAAAAAGTTGCTTCTAAACCATATAAAAGGGATTTTATAAGGTTGAAGGGGTTTTTTTAGAGGAAACGGAGGTTTTATGAGGGGAAATGGTTTTTTTAGTGCAGGATTTAAAAATGGAAAAATGGGGGAATGAAATGGAGGTGAAAATGGTCAGAATATCATGAAAACCAGTTTCTTTTTGAAGCAGCACGTTGACTTCGATCATATGAAAATGAATATTTTTAGTGAATCAGATAGGTTTAGGATAATGAAATCAGTGAGACTTATAGAACTTACAATGTTTCCCTAAATATTGTTTCTATAAATCTAGGATTGTTAATTTAGTCATCTTTGGACAAAATCAAAATTATGGATGACTAACAGTGGCTCCACTTGGGGATGGAAGCTCCTTGGAGGTGTCAAGAAATTTAGGAATAAATCTCTAGGATGTAGACTGATGCCTTGATGTTTTTGTGCACTTTGACAACCTTTTTCCTCTTTCATCGTGCTGCTTAAAAATATGATCAATATTACATCAAACAGAATAATTCAACCCCCAAATAACTACCTACACAACCTACTTGTCCTAACATTTTTTCTTCATCAGGTGCATTTAGACTTGCAAACCTTTAACATCAACATTTTATTATTTTATTGAAAGCACGAAACTAATCTACATCTACCCTTATTTCTTCCATGAGTTTAGATTAAACAGTTGAACTCATTTGTTTCTCTACCTAAGCTACTATCTGTTAGGATTAAGCCGTCTGACAGATTTTATTCTCTATATTCTAAAACAGAAAATTTAAAACACAACCAAATACGGATTAGACTGTTTGATTTGCTATAGTGTCTATGGTTGTATGTACAAGCTACACATATACTTTATTTGTAAAAAATTTAAAACAAAATTGTTGTGAAGGCTTAAGATCTGAAATTTAAGAACCTCCTTCTTTCTTTCTTCGGCTCAAGTTTTTATCATGTTAGAGCCATCTCTTTCCCTTTCTTGGTTCAGATTTTGAGTTTGTTTGAACCATTTTTATCTATCTTAATCTATTCTACTAATAAGCCAATATTATACAGTTTGGAAAATCTTCTTCACTAACCTATCAACATGAAATTTAAATTTACTCAATCATGTTTAGGCTATATGATTGAATAATTACAAGTAGTGGCATTTGGGTTTGCACATAAACATTATTTTGCATAAAAGTGAATAAAAAAGATAAGGCCATGATTTGTCTTTTGTGAAGCATCCTTATCTATCTCTTTGGTTTTGTTTTGAGCATGTGGAACCAGTATCCTTTCAATCTCCTAATCTATCTTCCTTTGAACAAGTTAAGTCTGAAATAATGTTTTATCAATCAAAGTTTCTACTAACTTACAACATAAATTTAAAGTATGTTCAACTATGATTAGGCTAGATAACTGAAATATGTTCAGCTATGATTAGGCTAGATAACTGAACAAAATATATCCTTTTGAATCAGTAGTGGAATTTAGACTAGCTCATTTTCAAAAATTCTCTTTCTAGGTATGGGGTTGTACCCCTTTTAAATTTGCCCTATTTTTATCTTCTTTTTTTTGTATTTGGTATTTTTTATAACTTCTTTGTGTTTATGTACAATGAACAAAACTTTGGAACTAAGACTCTTGACAGAAATAGTGTTTGAGCATCCTACTATTGACAGGACCCCCAAATATTTCAGTTCCATCAAGTTCTTTCAAAAAGAAAGAATTTTTGCCTCTCACTGAATCAATGATATAGGGACCTTTCCACAGATTTTCAGACTTATCATGTTTTCCTTGTCTTCCCTTATATAATCCCACTTTAGAACTATATTTTCAACTTGGAAATCATTTTTTTAGTCCTTTTGTCAAATAGTTTCTTGATGTTCTCTTGGACTATTTGTGTTATGTTGTGCACTTCCTCTCTTGACTGCTGTAAATGAATGGTCTGATTTATCCTCCTTTGCATATCATTTTCTTCAACTTGGACCTCTTGAAGGAGTTTCATGACCAAGACTCCTAGAGATGTTGGGAAGAATGCATCTATGTCATACACTAACTAATAGGGATACATGCCGATCGACTTTTTAGTAGACAATCTATCAGCCCATAAGGCATGGACAAGCTTATTATGCCAAGATTTCTGATTATGTTCCAACAATTTTTTGATGATATTTATAAGGCTTTTGTTTGGGGGATCTAGCTAGATCATTTCCTCGGGGGTAGTAGGTATTTGAATGACCTAATGTGATCTGATACCTATGGCAGACATCTACCATCCTCTTGGACCTGAAGGCAACATCATTGTCTGTGATTATTTTCCTCAGACAACCAAATCTGGATAGTATGTTGGTTTCAATGAATTTGATGATGACAGAGTCAGTAGCATTCCTAGAAGGTATGGCTTCTATCCACTTGGTAAAATAATCAGTGGCAGTGAGGATCCATTTGTGTTGGGATGAGGATGATGGGCGAATCTCCCCAATGAAGTCCAAACCCCATTGTTGAAACGGAGCCTCAACACTGATAGGCTACAAAGGTAGTGGTAAGAGTTTCCTCCTGCCATCAAAGATTTGGCACTTGTGGCAGGACATGACTAACTTATGGGTGTCTGGGAATAGGGTGGGCCAATAGTATCCAGACCTAAGGATTTTCTTTGATGTGCTCTTCCAGTTAAGATGTCCTCCACATTCTCCCTCATGAAGCTCATGCATGATTTTTCCTGCATCAGCCTCAAGTAAACATTTAAGTAAAATCCCCACAACATTTTTCCAATACAAAACTCCATCTAATATACAATAATTTAAAGCCTTCTGTTTGAAAAATCTAGCTTTTGTTTTTGACAAAGAAGGAGGAGCATTCAGATAATGTAACACATATATGATGTCAGCATACCAAGGAGAGTTTATGAATGTTTCTTCAATGAATGGTGTTGTGCATTCTTCTATTTCTTCCAAAACATCAACCATGTTCATATCTAAAGCTTGGAAGTTTGACTCAGCCATGAGTTTTGCTAATCCATGCCCTTTGATGAGTTTGGTGGGCCTAATATCTAAGTCATATTCTAAAATGGTAGCAATCCACTTGCCCCTTTTACCATCAGGATCTTGATTAAGCATATCTTTGACAACCATGTTTGGGACAAAGGCTATGATATACGAATGCGAAATATAAACTCTAAAATCCTTCAAAGCTTTGATTAAGGCAAAGGCTTGTTTCTCCATAATGTTATACTTTAGAGGTGCATCACTTAAGGCTTTGCTGAAGAAAGCTATGGGCTGCTCTTTCCCCATGACGTTATTTTGCAACAATACCGCTACAACAATATATTCAGAGGAAAAGGAGAAAATGTAAAAGTCCTTGGTGAAGTCAAGGCTGATTAAGACTGGTGTTTGTGTGAGTGCTTGTTTTACCAGCTCAAAGGATTGTTTTGCTTCCATATTCCACTTCACTCCTACTTCCTTTTTCAACATATTCGTGATATATCTTAAGATCTCAGAAAGGTTAGGGATGAATCTTCTTAGGAAGTTAATCTTTCCAATGAAAGATTGTAGTTCTTTAATGTTCCTAGGATGGCTGATTTGTAAGATGCCTTCTATTCTTTTGGGATCTATCTTGATTCCTTTCTCAGAGATGATGTGACCTAATATTTTTCCTTCTTGAATGCCAAACAAAGTTTTCTTAGGATTTAGGGACAAGCCATACTTTCTACATTTTTCAAAGACTTTTCTCAAGTGGACTAAGTGTTCCTTATCATTTTTATACTAGACAGTGATGTCATAAAGGTATATGACTATGAAATGACCTATGTCTTCTGAAAAATCTATGTCCATTTCCCTTTGGAAAGTAGCCTCTGCATTCATCAAACCAAATGGCATTTTAACATACATGAACGTACCCCAAGGTGTAGTGAAAATAATTTTAAGTTGATCACTTGGAGAGACTAGAACTTGGTTATAACCTGAGAAGCCATATAGTAATGAGATTCTTTGTGAACCAACTACCTTTTGGAGTATGTGATCCATTTTAGGCAAGGGGTAATTGTCCTTTAGGGAGGCTTTGTTCAAATTTCTGAAGTCAATACAAAGCCTAATTTCCCCGGTCTTCTTCCTAACTGACACAAGGTTGGACACCCATTCTGAGTATTGGACAGGGATTATGATCCCGACATCGTACATATTTGTGAATTATTTCTCAACTAAGGGTAACAGGAGGGGGTTTATTCTTCTCAAATTTTACTTAAATCGTTTCTGATTTTCTTTGAGAGGAATTTTATGTTGGATGATTTTGGTGTCATAGGATTTCAAGTCTTCATACCCCCAAGAAAACACATCTTTAAATTCTCTAAAGAGCTCAATGTATTTCTGTTTTATGTGAGATGGGATATTTTTGGACATCTTGACCATTTTGGGCTCTTTCATCCCTCCAATGTTACACTCTTCTACATTTGTTTCAGTGGGTTCCATCTTGGGTTTTTTAGCTACATCATTGAAATCAAACAAATCCTCTAGTGGTGTAAGGCCTCTTGGCAAGGTGTCATCTTTGTACTGCATAATTTTAATTTCTTTTTGATCTAATTTATCAAATACTTCTGCAACACAAGGGTTTTGAAGGTGGTTTATATCACCATCAAAGGGCAGCTCTATTTTGGGAGTTTCTTTTTCAGCATATTTATTTCTTTCAAATCTCAAACTCTATTTTGCACTTGAAAAGTCATTTCTGGATTGCGGAAAATCCTCTATTTGGTCATCATTGTCAAACACTTGCCAATGGTTCAAGTTGTCTGGTACAGTAGGCCTGTTATTTATTTTGATAAGGCATTTATTATTTTCATGAGGTAAAGAGCAATTGCTGGCAGCAAAAGCAAGCTCATTGGCAAGGCAGTTTTGGGCCCTAGGGATGAAAGTAAGCTCATATTTCTCAAAGGTTTTGAGAAGATCTAGGATAGCATTTCTATATTCACTTAACCTAGGGTTCTTGGCTGAATATTCTCCCTTAATTTGATTGATGATTAGTTCGGAATCTCCTTATCCTTGGATCAATATTTTCTTGGCTTTGAGATCTTTAAGTAAGTATAGACCAATAACGAGAGCCTCATACTCCACAAAATTATTGGTGCATTGAAAATCTAACCTATAGGAATGACCTTCATTTGTGTTGTGGATCCAAAAACCAGCCCCTGATCTAGCGTTACCATAAGAACCATCAAAGATCATATGCCAAAGGGTGTCAATTTCAGTTTTGTCAATGTTCTATACTTCGGGGCTGCTAGAGTTTTGGGAATCCTTTTCTTGATTAGAGAGCTGGTTTGATGGTTCTGGGGACTTAGCTCTCTCTCATTGTCATTCACTTGTTCACTTATGTCATTTTCATTGTATAGGATAAAATATTCGAGGTCTGAGTGAATGGAATAAGCTGGTGTGTTGTTTGGCTTATCTACGTTACTTACCATATATTTCATATGGGATTTCCAATACAATCTTCTTGTTTGATTGAAGACTAGGATGGTGGCATAGGTCATGTCCATTTGAAGGCTGCCCTGGAGTTTGGCTCACCATGATCTGGATAAAATCATGCCATACTTTGGGGGAATGTCAGCCACAACTATATCCATGACTAGACTCTTAGTGGGGATTTGTGCCAGATTGACACATAGATCCTTGATTATGCCCAAACAGTTAACCCTACTGGAATCAAAAGAATACAAGTATTTTTAGGGCTTTGTGATTTCTAGGCCCAATCTCTCCATCACCACATTTGGCATGAGATTGTGTGAGGTACCGGAGTCTAGCATGGCATTATGCAAAATTTTATCATGTATGTTCAGACTTACATAGAAAGGAGGTACTGCACCTCCTTGATATTTTCCCTCTACTTCAGGACCAAACAATAGTTCTAGTTTATCATCAGTTAAGTTTAAAGTATGAGTATCCTTACCTATGTTTAACACTTTGCAAATCTGGGATCTATATACCTCTTGGTTTACCAATTCAGTGAGGGGTATAGTGATCTAGATTTTGGCAATCTCCCCCTCAAAAATGAAAGGTGCAGGTGCCCTTATTGCATTTACATTAGTTTTATCAGCCATGAAATTTTCTATATTTTTAATTTGCTAATTCTGATTTGGTGGTTTGGACAGTATTTTTTTTCAGGGCCACTATTTGAAGTACTCGGGTAGCTTGAATCATTACTAGGCTGCCTAGTCTTTTGCTTGTTTGGTTTAGTCTTCTTAGCCATAATATTCATGTTTTCTATTGTCTTTTTAGGGATAGGTTCAGAGGTTTTTCTAACAGTAGTGTTTGGCTGATCTGTTTTAGGGATATCTTGACTCTTTTTGCTCCTAAGGTTATACTGCTTATAGACTTCCATTATGGCATTTGTTTTTGCTCAACCTAGTCTCTTAAATTGAGTTCATTAATTGTCAACCAGGGTTGGTAAACTGCTGAAGTGAAGTGCACCATATGTGCCTAAGTAACCTCTTCCTACTTCGTTGTGTTTATTGTTTTCTGATGTTTTTCGTTTTATGGTTTTATATTTGAAAAAGGGAAAGAAAGAAATGCAAAGCAGTTGTTGGTCACACTACAAATAGTCCTAAATCATGTGTGGTATGCAAAACTAGACAGTAACTCACAACACAAATTTAGTCCAATTCTTTTGTTAGAGATATGTTGGAATACTTCAAGAAAAGGATAAATTTAGTGCAGTGAGGTTTTCATAAACAACAATTTACCATATCACAAAGCAGATCTTATCCATGACTAGAGATTTGTTTGAATATATTTGGAGAAGATAGTTCTGCAACACAGTAAATAATTCTACTCTAAATTAATCAAGGGTACTTAAACTAATCTACTCTGCAACCTAAATTGTCATTACTAAACGTTATTCGGAAGTTAAAGTCTTTTGGAATAAGTTTGAGGAAAAGGCTAGTTGCACAATTAAGAGAATTTGCAGAATAGTAAAGGCCGTGAAATGATATTACCAATTCCTTTCTGCATGGTGATATGTTGGAAAAGTTTAATAACAGGAATAGTCTTTGTAAATAATGAAGGCCTTAGTCTAGTAAAACAGAACTATTATACAACTAACTAATGAGACTTGACTATACATTAAGCAAAACATGAACAAGAATGCAATTAATCAATTTTGAAATACAAATGACAGAGTTAAGTTAAAGTTCAATTAATCAAACTGAAAACACAGTGACCACAACTGGGCTAAAATG
This sequence comes from Pinus albicaulis, assembly GCA_034641835.2. Lineage (NCBI taxonomy): Eukaryota > Viridiplantae > Streptophyta > Pinopsida > Pinales > Pinaceae > Pinus > Pinus albicaulis. The sequence goes on along the minus strand of JAXQQM020083867.1, from coordinate 14,219 downwards.
CAATTATTCAAACTGGAAAGATGGTGAACAGAATTAAACTAAAATGCCATAATCCTAACTTTGAAGTACAATTAACTAAAGCGCTTTTTGACCTCTAGAGTATTAAACTACAGTGCAACTAATCTATTGCATATTACAACCTTATCTTGTTTAATATAGTGATGTTTTGGAATAGCTTATGAAAACAAGTCTGGCTGTACTATCTAATGCAAATTAGCAGAAAACACACAGTTTGAAATGAAAACACAATTAAACTCCTAAAATACCACAGTTAATTCCCATTCATCATTAGAGGTATTTTAGAAGAATTCATAGAACAGGACTAACTGTAATATGTAACGTAAATGAGCATGAAAACATGAAATTAATAAAACTATTGAAATTGGAAATTGAAAACGAAATCAAGCTAAGGCTACTTATCTAAATCATCTGCACGGAGCTTCTCGGGCAGTAGGGCCCTCTACCGCCGGATTAGCTTGCAAATCCACTTAACTTTGACTCATCTCTTGCACTAAAACAATGTCTTTTTCATTAAAGGAGAAAAAGACTAAAAAAACAGAGTATTCACGGTTCTGAATTCTAGCAGCAAAAGCCAAAATCTAACCAAGATCTAACCTTTGTCTCTTTGTTTCCCGAGCATATTTATAGCAAATTTACATAACAGAACTTGAGATAATACAGGGATTAATGTCTTTCCTAATAGAAACCAAACTAGGACTCTGATCATGATCACGTAACAGAATCTGGACTGTCCTTATCCTGTTAGGCGTCTACCTCCTAGTTTGAGTTCCCACGTGCTTAACCACCTGTAGAATTGTGCTCAGACTTTGTAGGGAGCAAGGAATGATGTGGATGAAGTCTATAATTTGCCCATATGCGCTTTTCTTTGAGACGACACCTGTAACCCATTTAAACTCTAAAATAGCTGCGGAATGTGTGATCAGCTACGGAACGCGTGATCAGCTACGGAACGCCTGTATTCTATAGCTATTTTGCAGAAAATTATTAAAACAACAAAAATCATGAAAATACAATATGTTAATCGATTTCATGTAACCTTTAAGCAATCCTAATCATTATTCATTGATTTTAGGCTTATGAAGTGATAAAATAATGATGAAATGAAGTGAAGGTTTGTAAAAGAGAAGGAAATTCTAAGGCTCAACATACCCCCACTGCAAGACTATTGCATGTCCTCATGCAATTTCATCAAAACTTATTCCATGTCCTTTGAAACCTCTGTTAGAACATCCAACCTTATATTTCTGCTTCTTTTGGCCCTAATCTATTTTCTAATCTCTGTTAACTTTTCAGAGATTAGTTCTTCATCTTCCTCTTGTAGTGGAGTGTCAAGTTTATTTTCAATAACCATGTCAGTTTTTCTTCTTCTGCTCCATCAAAAGATTTGGCAAAAGATTTTGTAATCTCCTTATGGAAGCCATCAAATTTCTCTATAAAATTTAACCTCCTTGCTTGTTGTAGTAGCTCCTTGACTTGTGGATATCCTTCCAAATACTTGACTCCAACTAGTTCTGTCCTGACAATTAGCCACATTCCTCCTTTGTGCAGATTATCTTCCTTTCAGAATTACTTTTCTATGCTTGAAGCTAGATTGACTACAGAGTCTAATGCTTTATTTTGAAACTGTATCTCTGTGTCTAAAGATGGATTAGTTGAAGAATGATGCTTCACCCTCAGAATTACCTTTCTGCACTTAGAGATGGATTGGCTGCAAAGTGTAATGGAGGTGAATGGATAGAGGTAATTAAGCTATCAGGGAAAATGAAGTGGCTATGGATCTGATGGAGGATTTATGATGAACTTGTGGTGAAATAAGTGAATGATACAATCTTAAGGAGATGTGGAATAGTAGGTTGGACTGTTGGATAAGGGATATGGCCAAGATATGTTAATCAATTTGAATTATATGTTGTTTTAGGAAACATGTGATCATACACATTGTATCTATTTCATGTTTTAACTTTTTGCTATTAAAATAATTTTCACAATTTACCTCAGAATTTTGACCTTGTTAATTTCTGTGCTTGATGTTGTTCCTTTGGTCCTATTTTAGCATATTGGTCTTCAAAACAGAATCCTTCAATTTCCTGTAATCATCATCTCTTTGTAGGCTGTACAATTGTGTCGGAACTGCTTAATAAGATGTGGCTGCAACATGCAATCTGTAAAAAGAAATGAAGTATGACTATGGAACATGGATGTCAAATGTAATGGAGTGAAAGTGGAATAGGACTTGTGAAATGAAATGAAAATGGCGTGAGATGGAGTGAAAGTGGAGTGGGATGGAGTGGAATTGTAAAATGAAATGAATTTTGCAATTTCTCTCAAATGGTACATCAGACTTCCCTGAAATTTTCTGAGGTTGTTACCAATATTATTATGCATCTTTCGACGAAAAATCTCTGCCATTGGTTGCACGAATCTCCCGAAAAATGAGAAATGGCTGTAGGTGAAAGTGGCCAAATTCTTGAAGAATACAAACTGAAATTTTCTGAAATTTTTTGTGTTTATTCACCCTACCGTAATGCATTTACCATAAAAACATCAGGACCAACAGATGCACAGTTTGAAAGTTATGATAAAATCAATTTCTGCCCTATTTCACCCTTCATTTTGCCTAATGTTGCAACAAAAAAGTATGCCACAAACTCATTTTAGGGCCGAATTGAGTGATTAAAAAGGGAAATTGTGTATTTTTACCTTCTGTAATACCACATGCTTCCAGAATTTCATTTTGATGAAGAAAAGGCGTTGCTGTACAAAAATACTCAAATCTTTCCTATTCTGTCCATAATGCTGAAAATTGAAAATCTGCCTGAAAAACCCTTCTGAAATGCCCTTAAAAATTGCTTTTTTCCAAATTCTGTCCACGAATTACTCAATTTATCATATTTTGAGAAAACCCAGAAGCTCAGAATTTTTTATTTCTGCACCAATCTCTTGCAATATTTGCGCCAAAACTACCTTCTGGAAAAAGTTCAAAAAACAAAAACAGGCTGCTACTGCAATAGCTGCAGAAACTACCACTTTCCACAGTTGTTATTGAATTGAAAAAAATATGAACATGCTGCTACAAGAAACTAATAAAATGTACTGCTGCAAGTTGTTGTTGATTCCATAAAACCATTAGTCTTCATCAAAGCCAACATTTATGGTACAATTCTTACCATGCGAATAAATGTGTCGAAGTCGAGCATGGGAAGAAATCATTGGATTACCGATCAATAATGAAAATCATTAACCAATGCGAGACAACTCACCGATAATGTAAATGAGTGTCAAGGTACCTCAGTGCATCTTGACAGGGACGAATGAATGTGTCGAAGTCGAGTCGCGTGCAATATTTGACAGTCAAGAGACATTGTTGTATTCTCATTGTTATCAACGAGGAGGCTTGCCATTGATGAATGCAAGCTCCAAGGCACTCCAAATAATCTCTAATCTTGATCCCAGATAAAGTGTTGAGGTTGATGGGACAAGATCTGTTGGAAGGTGGACCTTAAGGAATTCCACATCATCCAACTCGAGCATAGAACCAAGAATGATTTGAAGAACCATGAAAGATTGAAACCATCATGAAATTGCAGAACTTATTGTGAACTTTGCTCGCTAGTTGTCTAGTTTTCAAGCAAAGCTCATGTCCAATTGTGCCAGCAAGCTGGTTTTCACAATAGGACTTATTTTTTCTTTACTTTTTTCTTCTCTCTTTTTTTTTATTTTTTTTTATTTTTTATGTCCTACTCTACTTGAAAGAGAAAATCTTGTTCAAGTATATGAATACTTCCAATGGAACCATGTCTGTAACAAGATGATAGATAAACTCATATGTAGGTTTGAAAGATACTCTTTGATATGTACCAGTATATGAGATGCCAACTGTCTTGATTTAGATGGTGTCAGAAGATATTGAATAATTGAGCATTGGGATCCGATGACTGAATTGAACCAAGATTCAATGTAATCTTGTCTTCCTTGTCTTTCCTCTATCATGAAATGCAAGTCTTCGGAGATGTGATCTTCATTCATAGAATCTGGTGATAGGCATGCATGAGACTTTTCAATCTCTGGTTCCAATATCTCCTCTTTATCAATAGACATCCATGATTCTTGGACCTTATCTGAGTCTTCTTCTTCTGGTTGTTGTTCTTCAATGATAGCTGGTGAATCATTTTGCAATACCTCAGAATTGTAAGTTGATTGAGGTGTTTTATTGTTGGGGATATGAAATGGTTATGGAGGTAGTGGAGTGGGGAATCTTTGGTGTGCTTGTGTGGATGATAATGGGAAAGGTTGAATTGAGGTCAAATGAGGGTGATATTGATGTTGTGGTGGAGGCGAATGGTATGAATAACATTGATGATGGTATTGAGGATAGAGAAGGAAAGATTGAGGATATGGTGGATTTCCTTTATAGGGCCTTTGCCAACTTTGTTGCCAAGATTGGTTTTGAGGTTGGGATTGAGATGCCCAAGGTTGCCAAGGCAAGGGTGTTTTCCAATTACCTTGAGATTGTTGTGCATAACCTTGATACTGTGCATAAAGATATTGCATCATATTGGGTTGATGAGGCTGCCATAGTCCTCTTGGAGCTACATAACAAAGTTGCTCTTGTGCTTGATTTGCTCCATTATTCTTTTGGTAAATTTCCTTCAACCCTAGTAATGATGGGAAATCTTCAGTAGTATGTGATCCTGCACAAATTTTACACATTTTAATGTTATCAAGTGGACATTCATGCAAAGCATGTTTCTTTCTACATTTAGGGCAAAATATAAATGAATCAAATTTTTGCTTGTTTTGCATTCTTAGCATGTTAGTTTGTTTATTTAAATTGCCAAGAATGTTTAGCAAATTGTTAGGTTCAGTTTGACTTACCAATCCTGATGCTGACTTACTTACTTTTGCCATAAATGGATCTTGAGGGGACCTTACACACTTTGCTTTTCCTCTTGATATGTTCTTGCATAGTTCAAAAATTTCTTGAAATGACAATCGATAAACATCTCCTTTTCCCACAAGATTAAGAAGATCAATCCATTCATCCTTTATAGCATTTAGTAGGAGAGTTTTTAATGCATCTGATCCTAAATTATGCAATTTAGATCTTTTGATATTATAAGTAAAACTCTCTACTAAATCTTCTAGGCTTTCATCCTCTTTTTGGTTCATGTTAAAGACTTCATTTCTAAGGTCATGGTGCATGCAATAACCTTTATATTTTTCCAAAAATACTCTTTTCATATCATCCCATGTCCTTATAGAATTTATTCCTAAAGTCATGAACCATCTAAGAGCTCTATCCTTTAATGTTGCCGGAAACAAATTCAATTTTTGCATGTGCAATGAGTAGCCATAAGATCTACAAATTATTTCAAATTCAAAAAGAAAGGTTTCCGAGTCTTCTGATCTCATAGCTTTGAAGTTAGGAAGTACAGATGGATGGATGTTCTTCACTTGAACATTGATATCAGTTTCTTGAATGGGAAATCCAAAAGGATTTTCCTCATTGTCATCATCTCCATCCATTTCTTAAACCTCCTTTGTCACCTCTTCTTCTACCTGCAAAAATATGAATTCATGATATGGATGTGTGGCTCTTACTACACCACATGATATAGTGGGTGTGGTAGGTGATTGAAGTTTTTGTTTTTGTGTGTTTTTTTTTTTTGAATGTAAGAAATAAGGCTACCTAATTACACTTCCCTGGCAACGACGCCAAAATGTTTGTGCTCAACCTAGTCTCCTAAATTGAGTTCATTAATTGTCAACCAAGGTTGGTAAACTGTTGAAGTGAAATGCACCATATGTGCCTAAGTAACCTCTTCCTACTTCGTTGTGTTTAGTGTTTTCTGATGTTTTTGGTTTTATGGTTTTATATTTGAAAAAGGGAAAGAAAGAAATGCTGGTGAAAAGCAGTTGTTGGTCACACTACAAACAGTCCTAAATCATGTGTGGTATGAAAAACTAGACAGTGACTCACAACACAAATTTAGTCCAATTATTTTGTTAGAGATATGTTGGAATACTTCAAGAAAAGGATAAATTTAGTGCAGTGAGGTTTTCCTAAACAACAATTTACCATATCACAAAGCAGATCTTATCCATGACTAGATATTTGTTTGAACATATTTGGAAAAGTTAGTTCTGCAACACAGTGAATAATTCTACTCTAAATTAATCAAGGATACCGAAACTAATCTATTCTGCAACCTAAATTGTCATTACTAAGCCTTATTCGAAAGTTAAAGTCTTTTGAAATAATTTTGAGGAAAAGGCTAGTTTGCACAATTAGAAGAATTTGCAGAATAATCAAAGCCATGAAATGATATTACCAATTCCTGTCTGCATAGTGATATGTTGGAAGAGTTTAATAACAGGAGTGGTTTTTGTAAATAATGAAGGCCTTAGTCTAGTAGAACAGAACTATCATTCAACTAATTAGTGAAACTTGGCTATACATTAAGCAAAACATGAACGAGAATGCAATTAATTATTTTGAAATACAAATGACAGAGTTAAGCTAAAGTTCAATTAATCAAACTGAAAACACAGTGCCCATAACTAGGCTAAAATGAAATTATTCAAACTGGAAAGATGGTGAACAGAATTAAACTAAATGCCATAATCCTAACTTTGAAGTACAATGAACCAAAGCGCTTTTTGATCTCCGGAGTATTAAACTACAGTGCAACTAATCTATTGCATATTACGGCCTTATCTTGTTTAATATAGTGATGTTTTGGAATAGCTTATGAAAACAAGTCTGGCTGTACTATCTAATGAAAATTGGCAGAAAACACACAGTTTGAAATGAAAACACAATTAAACTCCTAAAATACCACAGTTAATTCCCATTCTCATTAAAGGTATTTTGGAAGAATTCATAGAACAGGACTAACTGTAATATGTAATGTAAATGAGTGTAAAAGCATGAAGTTGAAAACTATTGAAATTGGAAATTGAAAACGAAATCAAGCTAAGGCTACTTATCTAAATCATCTGAACGGAGCTTCTCGGGCAGTAGGGGCCCTCTACTGCCGGATTAGCTTGCAAATCCAATTAACGTTGACTCAGCTCTTGCACTAGAACGATGTATTTTTCATTAAAGGAGAAAAATACTTAAAAACAGAGTATTCACGGTTCTGAAATCTAATAGAAAAAGCCAAAATCTAACCAAGATCTAACCTTTGTCTCTCAGTTTCCCGAGCATATTTATAGCAAATTTACATAACAAAACTTGAGATAATATAGGGATTACTGTCTTTCCTAATGGAAACCAAACTAGGACTCTGATCATGATCACGTAACAGAATCTGGATTGTCCTTTTCCTGTTAGGAGTCTACCTCCTAGTTTGAGTTCCCACGTGCTTAACCACCTGTAGAATTGTGCTCAGACTTTGTAGGGAGCAAGGAATGATGTGGATGAAGTCTGGAATTTTCCCATATGCGCTTTTCTTTGAGACGACACCTGTAACCCACTTAAACTCTAAAACAGCTGCGGAAAACGTGATCAGCTACGGAACGCGTGATCAGCTACGAAACGCCTGTATTATGTAGCTATTTTGCAGAAAATTATTAAAACAGCAAAAATCATGAAAATACAATATGTTAATCGATTTCATGTAACCTTTAAGCAATCCTAATCATTCTTCATTGATTTTAGGCTTATGAAGTGATAAAATAATGATGAAATGAAGTGAAGGTTTGTAAAAGAGAAGGAAATTCTAGGGCTCAACATACCCCCACTGCAAGACTATTGCATGTCCTCATGCAATTTCATCAAAACTTATTCCATGTGCTTTGAAACCTCTGTTAGAACATCCAACCTTATCTTTCTGCTTCTTTTGGCCCTAATCTATTTTCTAATCTCTGTTAACTTTTTAGAGATTAGTTCTTCATCTTCCTTTTGTAGTGGAGTGTCAATTTTATTTTCAATATCCATGTCATTTTCTCTTCTTCTGCTCCATCAAAAGATTTGACAAAAGATTTTATAATCTCCTTATGGAAGCCATCAAATTTATCTATAAAATTTGGCCTCCCCTCTTATTGTAGTAGCTCCTTGACTTGTGGATATCCTTCCAAATACTTGACTTCAACTGATTGTGTCCTGACAATTAGCCACATTCCTCCTTTGTGCAGATTATCTTCCTTTCAGAATTACTTTTCTATGCTTGAAGCTAGATTGACTACAGAGTATAATGCTTTATTTTTGAAACTGTATCTCTGTGTCTGAAGATGGATTAGTTGAAGAATGATGCTTCACCCTCAGAATTACCTTTCTGCACTTAGAGATGGATTGGCTGCAAAGTGTAATGGAGGTGAATGGATGGAGGTAATTAAGCTATAAGGGAAAATGAAGTGGCTATGGATCTGATGGAGGATTTATGATGAAATTGTGGTGAAGTAAGTGAATGATACAATCTTAAGGAGATGTGGAATAGTAGGTTAGAATGTTGGATAAGGGATATGGCCAAGATATGTTAATCAATTCGAATGATAGGTTGTTTTAGGAAACATATGATTATACACATTGTATCTATTTCATGTTTTAACTTTTTGCTATTAAAATAATTTTCACAATTTACCTCAGAATTTTTGACCTTGTTAATTGCTGTGCTTGATGTTGTTCCTTTGGTCCTCTTTTAGCATATTGGTCTTCAAAACAGAATCCTTCAATTTCCTGTAATCATCATCTCTTTGTAGGTTTTACAATTGTGTCAGAACTACTGAATAAGATGTGGCTGCAACATGCAATCTGTAAAAAGAAATGAAGTATGACTATGGAAGATGGATGTGAAATGTAATGGAGTGAAAGTGGAATAGGACTTGTGAAATGAAATGAAAATGGCGTGAGATGGAGTGAAAGTGGAGTGAGATGGAGTGGAATTGTAGAATGAAATGAATTTTGCAATTTCTCTCAAATGGTACATCCGAATTCCCTGAAATTTTCTGAGGTTGTCACCAATATTATTATGCATCTTCCGACGAAAAATATTTGCCATTGGTTACACGGATCTCCCGGAAAATGAGAAATGGCTGTAGGTGAAAGTGGCCAATTTCTTGAAAAATACACACTGAAATTTTCTCTGTTTATTCACCCTACCTCAATGCATTTACCATAAAAATTTCAAGACCAACGGATGCACGGTTTGAAAGTTATGATAAAATCAATTTCTGCCATGTTTCACCCTTCATTTTGCCCAATGTTGCAACAAAAAAGTACGCCACAGACTAATTTTAAGGCCAAATTGAGTGATTCAAAAGGGAAACTGTGTATTTTTACCTTCTCTACTGCCACATGCTTCCAGAATTTCATTTTGATGAAGAAAAGGTGCTGCTATGCAAAAATACTCAAATCTGTCCTAATTTGTCCATAATGCTGAAAAATGAGAATCTGCCTGAAAAACCCTTCTGAAATGCCCTTAAAAGTTGATTTTTTTCAAATTCTATCCACGTGTTACTCAATTTATCATATTCTAAGAAAACCCAGAAGCTCAGAATTTTTTATTTCTGCTCCAATCTCTTGCAATAATTGCGCCAAAACTGCCTCTGGAAAAAGTTGCAAAAAACAAGAACAAGCTGCTACAGCAATAGCTGCAGAAACTGCCACTTTCCGCAGCTGTTATTGAAATGAAAAAAATATGAACATGCTGCTACAAGAAACTAATAAAATGTACTTCTGCAAGTTGTTGTTGATTCCATAAAACCATTAGTCTTCATCAAAGCCAACATTCATGGTACAATTCTTACTATGCGAATAAATGTGTCGAAGTCGAGCATGGGAAGAAATCATTGGATTACCGATCAATAATGAAAATCTTTAACCAATGCGAGACAACTCACTGATAATGTAAATGAGTGTCAAGGTACCTCAGTGCATCTTGATAGGGACGAATGAATGTGTCGAAGTCGAGTCGCTTGCAAGATTTGACAATCAAGAGACATTGTTGTATTCCCATTGTTATCAACGAGGAGGCTTGCCATTGATGAATGCAAGCTCCAAGGCACTTCAAATAATCTCTAATATTGATCCCAGATAAAGTGTTGAGGTCGATGGGACAAGATCTGTTAGAAGGTGGACCTTAAGGAATTCCACATCATCCAACTCGAGCATAGAACCAAGAATGATTTGAAGAACCATGAAAGATTGAAACCATCATGAAATTGCAGAACTTATTGTGAAATTTGCCCGCCAGTTGCCTGGTTTTCAAACAAAGCTCGTGTCCAATTGCACCAGCAAGCTGGTTTTCACAATAGGACTTATTTTTCTCTTTACTCTTTTTTTCTTTTTTTCTTTTTTTTTTTCTCTTTTTTTTTTTTTTTTATGTCCTACTCTACTTGAAAAAGAAAATCTTGTTCAACTATATGAGTACTTCCAATGGAACCATGTCTGTAACAAGATGATAGATAAACTCATATGCAGGTTTGAAAGACACTCTTTGATATGTACCTGTATATGAGATGCCAACTGTCTTGATTTAGATGATGTCAGAAGATATTGAATAATTGAGCATTGGAATCCGATGACTGAATTGAACCAAGATTCAATGTAATCTTGTCTTCCTTGTCTTTCCTCTATCACGAAATGAAAGTCTTCGGAGATGTGATCTTTATTCATAGAATCTAGTGATAGACATGCATGAGACTTTTCAATATCTAGTTCCAATATCTCCTCTTTAGCAATAGACATCCATGATTCTTGGACCTTATCTGAGTCTTCTTCTTCTGGTTGTTGTTCTTCAATGATAGCTGGTGAATCATTTTGCAATACCTCATAATTGTAAGTTGATTGAGGTGTTTTATTGTTGGGGATATGAAATGGTTGTGGAGGTAGTGGAGTGGGGAATCTTTGGGGTGCTTGTGTGGATGATAATGGGAAAGGTTGAATTGAGGTCAAATGAGGGTGATATTGATGTTGTGGTGGAGGCAAATGGTATGAATAACATTGATGATGGTATTGAGGATAGAGAGGGAAAGATTGAGGATATGGTGGATTTCCTTTATAGGGCCTTTGCCAACTTTGTTGCCAAGATTGGTTTTGAGGTTGGGATTGAGATGGCCAAGGTTTCCAAGGTTGGTTTTGAGGTTGGGATTGAGATGCCAAAGATTGCCAAGGCAAGGGTGTTTTCCAATTACCTTGAGATTGTTGTGCATAACCTTGATACTGTGCATAAGGATATTGCATCATATTGGGTTGATGAGGCTGCCATAGTCCTCTTGGAGCTACATAACGAAGTTGCTCTTGTGCTTGATTTGCTCCATTATTCTTCAGGTCAATTTCCTTCAACCCTGGTAATGATGGGCAATGTTCAGTAGTATGTGATCCTGCACAAATTTTACACATTTTAATGTTATCAAGTGGACATTCATGCAAAGCATGTTTCTTTCTACATTTAGGGAAAAATATAAATGAAGCAACTTTTTGCTTGTTTTGCATTCTTAGCATGTCAGTTTGTTTATTTAAATTGCCAAGAATGTTTAGCAAATTGTTAGGTTCGGTTTGAATTACCAATCCTGATGCTGACTTACTTACTTTTTCCATAAATGGATCTTGAGGGGACCTTACACACTTTTCTTTTCCTCTTGATATGTTCTTGCATAGTTCACAAATTTCTTGAAATGATAATCGATAAACATCTCCTTTTCCCACAAGATTAAGAAGATCAATCCATTCATCCTTTATAGCATTTATTAGGAGAATTTTTAATGCATATGATCCTAAATTATGCAATTTAGAGCTTTTGATATTATAAGTAAATCTCTCTACTAAATCTTCTAGGTTTTCATCCTCTTTTTGGTTCATGTTAAAGACTTCATTTCTAAGGTCATGGTGCATGCAATAACCTTTATATTTTTCCAAAAATACTCTTTTCATATCATCCCTTGTCCTTATATAATTTGTTCCTAAAGTCATGAACCATATAAGAGCTCTATCCTTCAATGTTGCCGGAAACAAATTCAATTTTTGCATGTGCAATGAGTATCCATAAGATCTACAAATTATTTCAAATTCAAAAAGAAAGGTTTCCGGGTCTTCTGATCTCATACCTTTGAAGTTAGGAAGTACAGATGGATGGATGTTCTTCATTTGAACATTGATATCAGTTTCTTGAATGGGAAATCCAAAAGGATTTTCCTCATTGTCATCATCTCCATCCATTTCTTCAACCTCCTTTGTCACCTCTTCTTCTACCTGCAAAAAAATGAATTCATGATATGGATGTGTGGCTCTTACTGCACCACATGATATAATTGGTTTGGTAGGTGATTGAAGTTTTTGTTTTTGTGTGTGTGTGTGTTTTTTTTTTTTAAATGTAAGAAATAAGGCTACCTAGTTACACTTCCCCGGCAACGACGCCAAAATGTTTGTGGTCAACCTAGTGTTCCTAAGTTGAGTTCATTAATTGTCAACCAGGGTCAGTAAACTGCTGAAGTGTGGTGCACTATATGTGCCTAGGTATCTATTTCCCACTACGTTGTGTTTAGTGTTTTTATGATGTTTTTGGTTTTATGATTTTGTGTTAAGAAGAGAAAGAACTAAACATTGGTGAAAAGCAGTTGTTGGTCACACTACAAACAATCCTAAATCATGTGTGGTATGCAAAACTAGACAGTAACTCACAACACAAATTTAGTCCAATTCTTTTGTTAGAGATATGTTGGAATACTTCAAGAAAAGGATAAATTTAGTGCAGTGAGGTTTTCCTAAACAACAATTTACCATATCACAAAGCAGATCTTATCCATGACTAGAGATTTGTTTGAATATATTTGGAGAAGATAGTTCTGCAACACAGTGAATAATTCTACTCTAAATTAATCAAGGGTACTGAAACTAATCTACTCTGCAACCTAAATTTTCATTACTAAACCTTATTCGGAGGTTAAAGTCTTTTGGAATAAGTTTGAGGAAAAGGCTAGTTGCACAATTAAGAGAATTTGCAGAATAGTAAAGGCCATGAAATGATATTACCAATTCCTGTCTGCATGGTGATATGTTGGAAAAGTTTAATAACAGGAATAGTCTTTGTAAATAATGAAGGCCTTAGTCTAGTAAAACAGAACTATTATACAACTTACTAATGAGACTTGACTATACATTAAGCAAAACATGAACAAGAATGCAATTAATCAATTTTGAAATACAAATGACAGAGTTAAGCTAAAGTTCAATTAATCAAACTGAAAACACAGTGACCACAACTGGGCTAAAATGCAATTATTCAAACTGGAAAGATGGTGAACAGAATTAAACTAAAATGCCATAATCCTAAATTTGAAGTACAATTAACTAAAGCGCTTTCTGATCTCTGGAGTATTAAACTACAGTGCAACTAATCTATTGCATATTACAGCCTTATCTTGTTTAATATAGTGATGTTTTGGAATAGCTTATGAAAACAAGTCTGGCTGTACTATCTAATGCAAATTGGCAGAAAACACACAGTTTGAAATGAAAACACAATTAAACTCCTAAAATACCACAGTTAATTCCCATTCATCATTAGAGGTATTTTAGAAGAATTCATAGAACAGGACTAATTGTAATATGTAACGTAAATGAGCATGAAAACATGAAATTAATAAAAGTATTGAAATTGGAAATTGAAAACGAAATCAAGCTAAGGCTACTTATCTAAATCATCTGAACGGAGCTTCTCGGGCAGTAGGGGCCCTCTACCACCGGATTAGCTTGCAAATCCACTTAAATTTGACTCAGCTCTTGCACTAAAACGATGTCTTTTTCATTAAAGGATAAAAAGACTGAAAAAACAGAGTATTCACAGTTCTGAAATCTAGCAGCAAAAGCCAAAATCTAACCAAGATCTAACCTTTGTCTCTCGGTTTCCCAAGAATATTTATAGCAAATTTACATAACAGAACTTTAGATAATACAAGGATTACTGTCTTTCCTAATCGAAACCAAACTAGGACTCTGATCATGATCACGTAACAGAATCTGGACTGTCCTTATCCTGTTAGGAGTCTACCTCCTAGTTTGAGTTCCCACGTTCTGAACCACCTGTAGAATTGTGCTCAGACTTTGTAGGGAGCAAGGAATTATGTGGATGAAGTCTAGAATTTTCCCATATGTTCTTTTCTTTGAGACGACACCTGTAACCCATTTAAACTCTAAAACAGCTATGGAACGCGTGATCAGCTACGGAACGTGTGATCAGCTACGGAACGCCTGTATT